>JACXGI010007511.1:9036-37031 GCA_016801175.1 Esox masquinongy
TGCTAGTCATCTTAGTAGTGTATACTCTGCTGCTAGTCATCTTAGTAGTGTATACTCTGCTGCTAGTCATCTTAGTAGTGTATACTCTGCTGCTAGTCATCTTAGTAGTGTATACTCTGGTGCTAGTCATCTTAGTAGTGTATACTCTGGTGCTAGTCATCTTAGTAGTGTATACTCTGCTGCTAGTCATCTTAGTAGTGTATACTCTGCTGCTAGTCATCTTAGTAGTGTATACTCTGCTGCTAGTCATCTTAGTAGTGTATACTCTGGTGCTAGTCATCTTAGTAGTGTATACTCTGGTGCTAGTCATCTTAGTAGTGTATACTCTGGTGCTAGTCATCTTAGTAGTGTATACTCTGGTGCTAGTCATCTCCATGTACTGTGTGTGCTGATTGGTCCCCTCAACCCTACCGTCTGTGATCCATCATTACTCTGGTGCCGATTGCTGTCTGCAGAAACGCTTAATATCTCTATTGTGTTTTAACTTGCATTCCTTTGGAGGCAGGGCATTGTCAAGTAAGTATGACTTAATGCATGCATTCTCTGCTATCTATAGATGTGGATGTGGGTGGTATTTCCATTCATTTTATTTTCAGGAAAAGTATATTAGTAGGTTGACTGGGCAGAAATGAAATATCTAACATCCAAAATAATATGTGGTCCAAGGATTTGAAAATAATGGAAACCACGTTTATGTTACCATACATCAGATGATTTTATCATGTGGTTTTATGTGTGACCTATAATGGTCAGGTCTGAAATAAGATATTTAAGCAGCATTTTCTAGTCATCTATTTATGTTGATTATGGAGCTCATCTTGCACAGCCCATGGGTGTTGATATCACTCAGCATGCTCAACATGTTCCTCTAATCCTGGGGGACGTGATGTGAATTCTACCTTTTTATTCCAGATATTCTGGTGTAATTTGAGTGGCAGTCATTTATAGTGGGTGTAGAGCACAGTCAGAGTACAGTAATGAAGGATGCCAGAGACACCTTTCTGTTCCTGTCTCTTCCTCACCCTACATGTGGAACCACAGAAATCTCAGGATTTCGTTTTTTCACCGTTCCCAACTCCTTGGGTGATTAGATGGAGACACTGACACATTTATTTCTCCCTTTGCTTCTCCTCTTCCTCCTCCTCCTCCCTGCCCTCTTAGGAGCTCTATTGCACAGTATTCACAGGGAGCCCAGGGTATGGCCCTATCCCCTTATCACTCTGTAGACTGGTGTGCTGTCTCATTCCACACTACTCCTCCAAGCTCTCTTTCTCTCTCTCTTATTTTGGCATGCTGACAGTATGCTAACAGTCAGAGCATGGTTTACAGCAGGCAGGAATGAGGGGATAACAGCTCATCAGGTTGCTTGTTGCATGAGCCTTATAGCCTAGCTTCTAGCTATGCTGTGGGTCCCCTCGGGCTCCGACCTGTGTCCTCTAAACCTCTCACTTGGTTCTGTCCACTGCTCTCAAGGGGATCCAGGTAAAGTGGGTGACGTGTGTCTGTTTGTTACAATGTGGCTCCACTTTCCATCGTCTCTGTTCTGACTGTTTGTTCATGCATGGCGACGGTCCGTTCGACTCCTTCCCGCCTGTTCATGACTGCGTCTTTGCATCCAGACTGCAGAGCTTAACACCCACTGGGGCAGATCTTCTTTCCATCTCCTTTTTCCTGTTCCTGTAGAGACGTGGAACGAGACAGCGTCCCCCAACATGAAATCCTGGCTCAGCATGAAACGTTTATCAGTCAGCCGGAGACATTTACTACATATATGACCTGTGGTGTGTCATAACATTACATAACATTACATGACTGACATGCTGATTGAACCCATTCCAGACAGTAGTGTTAAAACGTGGGACGTGGTAGTCTGATTGTGAGCCTGTGGGGGTGTAGCGGTCCATTCTGCCTCCGCAACACACATACCGCTGTAGCGCGGGTTTGATTCCCGCCCACTGCTATTTCATATAAAGCATAAAATCCCCCCCAAAAACAAGAATTACAAAAATATGCATATATAAGCCATAGTGTGATTGCCAAAGGAAACAGGAGAAAGTATTTGATGGAAATATTAGCTCCGTGCCGTGCAAGAACATCCAGACGGTGCTGATAAAATGCTGTTCAGAGAGTAACAGTCGTGTCTATCAGCTGTAATACGTTAAGTCCATGCATGTGACCCCGGCGATCACCAGTGAGCTAGAACCCTGTAGTTATACCAGGCCATTGCACGCAGTGGTGGTGCTGTATAACGAAGGCTTCTGCATCCTCATCATACTGTTCTGATTCCTGTGGGGATTCAGCCTTCAGTATGTGTTTCCCTTTGAACATAGACTCTCTATGTATCTGTGTGTGTCTGTGTGTGTGTGTGTGTGTGTGCTCACAGGAGCATGTACACATTTCAGTGAACCTTTGAAAACCTATTTATGTTTAGGAGAAATACCTTCAAATATTCTTCCATTAGTGGCCCTGTTTTTATTGTCAGATATCAGTAGTATTCTGTGCAAGTCCTATGTTTTACAAGATTGCCCTGCTGAGACCTGAGGATCAAATCCCAGCCATGATCCTCAGCAAGGCCACATCGTTGGGAAAATCAAATTCTCTGACACAAACAGTCACTTCATTTTTAAAGAGAGTGGATTTCAACTTACCTTTGGTATTTTGATTTTTAAAAAGCGATATATTTTAGTGAGTACAGAAAAAGGGACATACAGGGAAACTCATTGCTCATTGTGACTCGTTGCCATACATGTTAAATGTGGCCACAGCCAACTGGTTAACGTGTCATCATTATTGGTCCTCTTGTAAAAGTTTCCGCTCGTTGACATTGTGAATGTGGCGTGCACACCTTGTTGATTTCTGTGCAGCGGCTGGCCCAAAATTCATCATGTGGAAAAAGTCTTTGGAAAATGTCATTGATGTTTGCAATTTATTGTAGCACTGTCTGTGTCATGTTGCCACTGTGGACTTGTCATGTACAGTGTCATGAGGCACACTGAATGTTTCTGTATTTATAAACAGTCGGGCCTATTTGGATTGAACACGCAATGATATACAGTAGCAATGCTTCAGTATATCATTGCTACATTGTAACTATTCTTCAAGTATTTAGTACCATGGGTCTATCGTTTTCACACTCTCTTTTACACTAATGGGAAAGCTTCCCAATTGTCATTCGTACATTAGTAGAAGTAAAGATACCGTAAAATAACATGGCTGTGTTCGCAAGGATCAAAATCCCAATGTGTCATGGGTAAATTGTGACTGACTGATTTGCTAATAATAATATTGAAGTTAGAAGTTGCCTGCAGCCGTTTTGATCCTCTCAAGCACTCCAGTATAAGTCAACCAGCAAAATACCCAATGAAAACTATGCCCCCGGATCCTGGTTTTGTAGACTAACAATGTGCTTCATGAATGTACAAATTAGAAAACGCTTTAAGATATTTTAAAATGTATACCTGTTTAATGAGTGAATACACTCAACATATGGTAGTTTTTAACATGTTTGCCATTTCACTATTCAAACACTGATGTTATGTTTGCACTCCCTATTTTAATTTGCTTAATGGCAATGTTGCCTACTGTGAAAAACCTGGGAATGAAGAACAACAAATGTTTATTACGACATTGCCATGCTAGTTCTTAGTTGCTTTAAACATGGCACCGAAGGCTGGATAGGACATTAAATTATTACATTTTATCAAAAGCAAATGGAATTGTTATAAATCCTCCAGAATTCCTTATATTGAGCAAACCAGACAGTATGTTGTTACTTTTCTCATGTCAAACTAGACATAACCCTTTATGTGGCATTGCGGTGCCCTATAATGAAATCACTCTGACAATAAACAAAGTTTGGTGGTAATGTTAGTATTATTATATATATATCAGAGGCAGTACTACCTGTTTCCTCTCTGTAGGCCTCCTGTTAGCCGAGCTGCTCCCCAACCAGAGAAGCTGCAGAAGAACAATATAACCAAAAAAAAGAAGCTTGTTGAGGTTTGTTTTACTGCTTCTGAATAACCACTAGGTCATAGTCAACACTAGTTTGCATGTCCATGATACATTTTCCCTCCTTGTCGATCAAGCAGTGTTGGGTCAGTGTTGTGGGATGTGACTGGATCTGGTAACATGTGCACTTCAGGACCTGGTACTGGATCACGTATTTGGATTCAGGGGCTTTGATTGTCGCAACAACCTTCACTACCTCAACGACGGCGCTGACATTGTCTTCCATGCGGCGTCCACGGCCATGGTGCACAGCCTCACCACCGGTAATGCCGCGTGGTCACGTGCCTGGGCTCGGTTCTCAGCATTAACGTCAGGACCTGTGATTTATCGTATAGGCATGTGCATGATAAAATGATGACTGACTGTGTCTGATGCTGATTCTTTTCAGGGACTCAGAGTTTCTACTTGGAACATACCGATGACATCCTCTGCTTGACTGTCAATCAACATCCAAAATACAAAAATGTCATTGCTACAGGACAGATTGGTATGTAAAGTGCTGTGATTGTGTTATGTATTTTTGGCTTTATTATTCGTAACATTCATGCATGGGATGAGTGTGTACAAGAAAGAAAGAAATGCATATTTTTGGTCTTTGTCATTTGCCTTTTGTTGGTGACCTGTCTGCTTTGCCACATTTTCATTTCAGTTGATGCTAGAATTAATTTTTATTGATGCTTTATTTCATATTACCCTCAGCTTCATCCGAGAAGGCACTCACTATAGATTTAATTTGTTCTTTTGCGGCCTCATTTCCCATCGCTCACACACCACAGGTGAAGTGACAGACCTACCAGGTAAAACACCTTCCAAAATTGCCCTTTGTACTGATGTGTTCTACAGTTTTACCCAATAGGTTGACTCTCGCTGTTCTCCTGCTGTTTTCCAGTGGCCTGTCCTGTTTCACTTAGCCTGTCCAGTTCGTGTCCAGTGCCTGTCCCTCTGTATTCGTCCATATTGATTTAACCTATACTCTACAGGGACGTTCTGTCTACATAACCATACATGCTGTTTCCCTGTCTACCTGATCGGAGTATGTGTTTTTTTTCTCTGTTCCAGGCACCACCCCCTCCATCCACGTGTGGGATGCCATGAGTAAACAAACGCTATCCATCCTGCGGTGCTCTCACGCCAAGGGGGTGGGCTACGTCAACTTCAGCGCCACGGGCAAGTTGCTGCTCTCTGTGGGGGTGGAGCCTGAACACAGCATCACTGTTTGGCGCTGGCAGGAAGGTGAGGTCTTTAGCTGTGTACAGTAAGATCGTGGTGGTCGGCTAAAAATTACATTGTATGTGTCTTTTTGTCATTTAGCAATCATTTCCAGAGCCACTTGCAGTTTACATATACATAGATGAGACAACCTGATATCGCGTTGCAAAAAACTATTAAGTACCTATCTTCTCATAAACGTTACACTGATTTTTTTTTTGTGTTTTTGTGATGGTCAATCGTAACAATATTTTTAGATACAGCTCTGCAGGTATTAGCTGTTTTCTTGCATGTGTGTGCGAGAGATCCTGGTTTTACAATGCATATTGGGACCATAAATCCCCACAATGATCAAAAAAACCTGTCAGAAAAAGGTCCCAGTAAGTTTTTTCTATGCTGGTCCCCACAAGACCTCATGCTTTCCTGCTTAGGGGTTTAGGGTAAAACATTTGTGGGATTACTGTTATAATTGGGGTTAGTTTTAGTATAATTTTTTGGTTCCCACACAGAGAAAAAAGCACGAGAAGACGTGTGCGTGTTTGCTCCCCTGTCCAGGTGCTAAAGTGACCAGTAAAGGAGGTCATCCGGACAGGATCTTTGTTGTGGAGTTTCGGCCAGACTCGGACTCTCAGTTTGTGTCCGTTGGGATCAAACACATCAAGTTCTGGACGCTGGCTGGAGGCTCTCTCATGTATAAAAAAGGAGTCGTCGGCTCGGTGGAGGATGGCAGGATGCAGACCATGTTGTCTGTGGCTTTCGGTGCTGTGAGTAGAAACAGGATGATTTTACACTCTCTGTCTACCCTTATTGATTTGAGGTTCATTGACAGTTGAATCATTCTGGTGACCCTGCCCTCTGTGGGTTCTCTTCCTCCAGAATAACCTAACATTCACGGGTGCCATAAATGGGGACGTGTATGTGTGGAGAGACCACTTCCTGCTTCGCGTTGTGGCCAAAGCCCACACAGGTCCAGTGTTCACTATGTACACCACACTGAGGGATGGCCTCATCGTCACGGGGGGCAAGGAGAGGCCGTGAGTACACTACTGATGCGCCACCCCCCTAAAATAACCCCCACAATACTGTTGAACTCTCACTTCAAGGAGACATGCGCCGTTTCTTACCCAACCACAAGTAACGACACATTAAAAGCCCCCTAATGACAACTGGAATTCCGCTGCAGGTGTGTGTCGCCTTGTGTCCGTGGTGACTTTTTGCTGGTGATGATGACAGCGAGGTAGGATAATGGTTATAATGTGGGCATGTGCGCTCTTCCTCAGCACAAAGGAGGGCGGTGCTGTGAAACTCTGGGACCAGGAGATGAAGCGTTGCCGAGCGTTCCAGCTGGAGACGGGACAGACTGTCGAGTGTGTGAGATCTGTCTGTCGGAGCAAGGTAAGCTCAACCCAGCCAGCACACACACAGCCTGGAGCGGATGTTCAAAATGAACAGATCTCTGGCAATTACAAATTTGATATAGTGTAGAGATGAAAATGTATTGATTTAAAGTCATTTGAATCTTTTCAAATGTGTACTCTACTGCAGCTACTCAGTAGCTTTTCATTGGATGGACTTGGGATTAGACTGTAGATTTGATTAGTTTTTGCGTGTCCTCATTTAGTTTGCCTTTATAACTGAAAGATCTGTTGGGTGCTATTTCATACTCTTGGTCCTTGTTTATTTTCCCTTCACTGGAACAGAACATTTTGTTACTCAGGTTCAGAGAAGGTAATGGTGCCTCAAATACATCACTTATTTTTTCCATAGAAAATAAGTAATTTTGTTTGGAAATTGCTTTGTTGGTGTCCTTGTGATCTTGCCAGACCGTAGCAGTGTTCAGTAACCCCTTGCCCACACAGCAACTTCAGATGCATTTTCAGTTGCAGTATGGGAGATGTGACATGTTGCTTGAACCCATTGTCCATGTTGAGTTTGTAATTTTATGGTTATTTTTAGTCAATAGCTTCAGCTGGGGATCTGAAGGGTTGAAAACACTAACCTTACCCCCCCCCCGTCTACCAGGGTAAGATACTGGTAGGCACTCAGGATGGCGAGATCATCGAGGTGGGGGAGAAGAATGCAGCGTCCAACATCCTGATCAACGGTCACATGCAGGGGGAGATCTGGGGCCTTGCTGCCCACCCCTCTAAAGACCTGTTCATCTCGGCCAGCGATGATGGCACCATCCGCATATGGAACCTTGCTGACAAGGTACGGTGCTTGATACAAGCTGTGTGTTTCAATTGGTCTGCTGAGTGAAGGAATTGCTTTTGAATGTACATTAAATGTCTTTAATAATTGACTTCTGAAAACTTTTGGAAACTTAAAGGTATGTACACTACTGCTCAAAAGTTTGGGGTCACTTAGAAATGTAGTAGTTTGGTTAGAAAACGTGCGCACGCGCACACGCACACAGAAAATCACAGAAGTGGCCAGGTACACAAGCAAATACAGCCAGCCAATGGTATGTTGTGTTTGCTAATCCAAGTTAATCATTTTAAATGGCTAATTGATCATTAGAAAACCATTTTGAAATTATGTTAACACAGCTGCAAACTTGTGCTGATTAAAGAAGCAATAAAACTGGCCTTCTTTTCTAATTGATCATTAAAAAACCCTTAAGTGATTATGTTAGCACCCTGTTGTGCTGATTAAAGAAGCAATAATAATAAAACTGGCCTTCTTTAGACTAGTTCAGTATCTTCAGCATAGCGTTTGTGGGTTTGATTACAGGCTCAGAATGGCCAGAAACAAAGAACCTTATCTAAAACTCATCAGTCTATTCTTGTTCTGAGAAATTAAGGCTATTCCATATGAGAAATTGCCAAGAAACTCAAGATCTCATTCAATGATGCGTAGTACTCCGTTCACAGAACAGCACAAACTGTCTCTGACCAGAAAGACTTTGAGGCGATGAAAGAGGAGTGGAAGGCACCGGTGCACAACTGAGCAAGAGGACAAATACTGTCCTCTTTAGAGTGTCTAGTTTGAGAAACAGACACCTCACAGGTCCTCAACTGGGGGCTTCGTTAAACAGTACCCGCAAAACACCAGTCTTAACATCAACAGTGAAGAGGCGACTGGTATGCTGGCTTTCTTGGCGGAGTTGCAAAGAAAAAGCCATATCTCAGACTGGCCAATAAAAAGGAAAGATTAAGATGGGCAAAAGAACACAGACACTGGACAGAGAAAGATTGGAAAAAAGGGTTGCGGACCGACAAATCTAAGTTTGAGGTGGTCGGATCACAAAAAAGAACATTCGTGAGATGCAGACCCAAAAATGCTGGAGGAGTGCCTGGCGCCGTCTGTCAATAAAGGTGGAGGCAATGTGATGGTCTGGTGGTGGTGAAGTGGGAGATCTGTACAGGGTTAAAGGGATCTTGAAGGAAGGCTATCACTCCAACACCATGCCATACCCTGTGGATGGTGCTTGATTGGAGCCAATTTCCTTCTTCAACAGGACAATGACTCAAAGCACAGCTCCAAACTATGCAAGAACTATTTAAAGAAGACGCAGTCTGGTATTCTGTCTATAATGGAGTGGCCAGCACAGTCACCAGATCTCAACCCTGTTGAGCTGTTGTGGAAGCAGCTTGACCGTATGGTACGTAAGAAGTGCCCATCAAGCCAATACAACTTATGGGAGGTGCTTCAGGAAGCATCGGGTGAAATCTCTTCAGATTACCTCAACAAATTGATTGACAACTAGAACACCAAATGTCTACAAGGCTTTAATTGCTGTAAATGGAGGATTCTTTGAAGTAAGCAAAGTTTGAAGGACACAATTACTATTTAAATTAAAAACCATTACTTCTAACCTTGTCAATGATTATATTTCCTATTCATTTTGCTGTATGTCCTATTTCAACTCATTTCATGTATGTTTTCATGGAAAACAAGGAAATTTCTAAGAGACCCCAAACTTTTGAACAGTAGTGTGTGTGTAATCATGTTAACTGTTGTTCTTTAGTCCGTAGAACAATTGAGTCTCAAGTGTTTTCTTGAATCCTGCTGCCTGTTTACCTGATAGAAACTCCTGAACAAAGTGAGCTTGGGCCACCCAGCGAAGTGTGCCAGCTACAGTCCCGATGGGGAGATGGTCTCTGTGGGCATGAAGAATGGGGAGTTCATTATCCTCCTTACCAACTCACTGAAGATGTGGGGCAAGAAACGAGACCGCAGTGCTGCCATACAGGACGTCAGGTAATGACTTAGGAGACGTAGGAGACTCCTTAACTGGGCTCGTATTTTAGCTATACTCATTTCCACATCCTGGCTCAACCCTAACCCTAGCCTAAGCTTGACCAAAACTCAAATTTTAGTCTTATGGTTCCCAAAATATCTCCAAATTCACAATTTTACATCTGGTTTAACAATGGAAAAACATTCTAAAAATATCAAACTTTAAAAGGGGAAAATATGTAATTTGAAATGGCTTCGGGTGCATTAATGAATTGTCAATTATTTCTGAGGATATCTGTGGTCCAATGTCATGGCTTTTCAAACTAGGGTCTCCGAAGGACTCACAGCCACGGACAAAACGTTTGTAACTCTGATACATATTGTACATTGCCAATCTCTGTTGTGTTGTCCTCTCAGGTTCAGCCCAGACAAACGTCTCCTGGCAGTGGGCTCGGTGGAGTGTACGGTTGACCTGTATGACCTGACCTTAGGCCCCTCCCTCAACCGTGTGGGCTACTGTAAGGACATCTCCAGCTTTGTTATCCAGATGGACTTTTCTGCAGATAGCAGGTTCATCGAGGTATGTCACCCTGACCATGATGTAGAGCAGAGCTGCCAATGGCCGGGGGGGTCTAGCGTGCCTGTGGGAGCGTGGGTTTGAATACAGCCCACTGCTATTCTAACACACACGCTCTCCCCGATCTTACTTTTATCTCACTGTCCTAATAAAAAACATGAAAAGACTAAAAAGAATAAAGGGCTGTCTCACTCCTAAGAAATTCTAAAATACAGCTGGAGGGGTTTTAAAAACAGGATGAATATGAGAAATCCTTAGAGAATTATAGTATTTGTTAAGTAGAGCAGTGGGCGGTGTTCATACGGTTTACAAGCTCCCAGTGATTTATTAGGCAAAACACCACCATTTTGGCATACATTTGCATTCTAAAAAATGTTTTACATACTGTAAGTGTTTGAGTAAGGAGATGGTGTTGCAACTCACTTTGTCACTCTACCAAGGAGACAAGGCAACATAAAGACCCTACTGCTACATAGGGAGGCCTACTGGAGCTCTAATCTAAAAACACTGACCCCTAGTGGTCAGATTACTGACTTTGACATCAGTCCCTATCTACATAACCTGATTTGAAGTAGGCATATTAATGTCAAAATGTATTTTTTTTTGCCCAAGAAATCAATGGGCGCATATACACAGTCAGACCTACTGGTACATACAGATCGTTCCTAAAACACACGCACAACAGATAGTAAAAAAAACACCTGTCAAGATCAGAATGGATGAATGGTAAAAAAAACTCCCTGTTATTAGGCTGAAGATGTGCACATTGGGGTTTGAAACGTTCGGCATTGCATTGAGCTACCACCTTATGTCTCTTGTTAATTCAGTTTTGTCGTTCTAATGCAGCCAACTTAAACATTTAATTATGTTACACAATGTGTTCTCACCATGTTGGTCTGTCAGTTTCATGCATGCCAGGAGTAGAAATGCCCATATTTAGAGACACATATGGCAGGCAGGTCATAATCATTAAAAGCCAAGTCCTCCTCTTGTTAATTGTAGTCTGGAGCAGCTCCAGAGTTACCTCACAGGCTTCAGTATGCTACAAAGCAACCTGAAGTATTCCTACAGAGTTACACACATTCTTTCCTGTTTATGGAGACCCTTTTCCGTTTTCTGAATGTGGCTGTGACTGCCACATGTTAGTCTGAGAAAGGGTAAATAACTTGGCCTTCTAAATTTAACTTGCCCTCAGAGTACGATTACAAGTACAAATGTGTCTGTGGCTTTAAGGGGCGGAGGGACACAGTAGGGAAGGGTCCAGTATAGTGTGCCAAGGTCCTCATGTCACTGGAAGTTAGATAATGGAGTAACCCCATTTGGATTTCATTGTAAATCCACATTTTTGCTTTTGTTTTGGTTGTGTGGCAAAAAAACAATGAACATGTAGTGATTAGGCTTATGCAGCAGGTATTTAACACATTTGTAACACTGGATTTGCTAAGGCACCTCCTGACTGTGCAGTCAGTGGAATCAGTGGAGTCAATGTTAGTGGAGTCAGCGGAGTCAGTGGAGTCAATGTTAGCGGAGTCAGTGGAGTCAATGTTAGCGGAGTCAGTGGAGTCAATGTTAGCGGAGTCAGCGGAGTCAATGTTAGCGGAGTCAGCGGAGTCAATGTTAGCGGAGTCAGCGGAGTCAATGTTAGCGGAGTCAGCGGAGTCAATGTTAGCGGAGTCAGTCAGTGGATATATGACTGACAAATTTCATACAATTCCAAAAGGATGACCTCTGTTAGAGTTTGAGTGTGCATATGCATGAGTGTGTGTTCTGATCTGTTCCTGGCTGTGTGTCTACAGGTGTCCACTGGAAGCTATAAGCGTCAGGTGCATGAGATACCTTCTGGGAAAATGGTGACAGAACAGACGGCGATTGACCGGATCACCTGGGCGACCTGGACCAGGTAGACTGATTCGTTCTAGTCACTGAAATTCAACCATATTCAACCACCTGTTCTCCAAAATCCAATAAAAGATCCATATTTAGTAAAAAAAACGAAACAAGTACAGCATGGTAACACTGTTGACATAAAAACAGCTATCAAGTTCAGTGCGTATGAATGGTCCAAAAAAGCACCCTTTTATTATGCAGGAGATTAGTGTACATTGGGGTGTCAAACGTTCAGGGTCTCATTGCAGCTGGAGAGACTTGGGAGTCTTTCTCTTTTAAAGCAATGAAAGTAGCTCACATTTTGGAGATATTTTGCATCTTCTCCCACCGCCAAGCTGACAAAATAAGTTGTATTTTCTGCTTCTGTTACCCAGCTCAGAGCTGGTATTTAACACATTTGTAACATATTGTCTTAACAGGAGCCAATCATAACATTTCACTTTGGTAGAGACATTGCAGTATAGCAATGCAAGCAAAAGCTATTCAAGTAATTTGTTGCTTGAGCTTGTTTGAGCTTTAGGCTAATCTGGGGGCATGTTTGTGTATGGAAATGTAGTGGGCACACAGATACATGTTGCGTTTTGGTGTCTGTAATGAATTAATGTAATAACAGAGATCAGCCAATTCTTTGTGGGTAATGCTCACAGTCTCAAATGTATGAAATGTCTGTCCTACTCAAACTGTGTATCTTACCACTGTGCTGTTTTGGGTTGACGACAGGCTCTTGAGTATGTGGATTGCCAACCCTTCTCTATTGAAACTGTGATCATGCCCCCTTGTCAGGAAACATTTTAGAATCAGTTTCTAGAAGAAATTCAAGATCATTTTGACCTTACACCCAGGTCATTCCTGCTCCCAGTAGTGGAAAAGACATTCCTTTGCCCCTCTAACCTTGGTAATACCTTTTAGCGATCGAAAGATCTATGGTACATACCATAATGGATCTGTACATAGAAGGAGCGTTTGCCACCTTTGATTTCCTGAGGTAAACCAATGTCCTGCCTATAACTTTTTCAGACACCTATTAGATTGTTAGAAATCTTCCTGCATTAAGAAGGCTTTTAAGTTGAATGAATGCTCACCCCACATTTTCCAATGTCAATGATTGCGGAAATTATATTAAACATACTGTCGAGCGTAGCATTGAATGGTTTGTTAAACTTTTCAGTCTTTGGTATTTGACTTCCATTTAACAGTGACTCAGCAACTCTATATATAATAATTGAAATGCTTTGAAGAAAATTTAAAAAAGGTTATTCTGTGGCAGACCAATGTCCTCTCTAAGCAAGGCTGTCCTATTTAATTCCTTCTCAGCATCTTGGGAGATGAGGTGCTAGGAATTTGGCCACGAAATGCTGATAAGGCTGACGTCAACTGTGCCTGTGTGTCCCACGCTGGGCTCAACGTGGTCACTGGGGATGACTTTGGATTGGTCAAGCTCTTTGACTTCCCCTGCACTGAGAAATTTGTGAGTCCTTCACTTCATCTCAACAATATTACTGTTATACCATTTGAAGACTGAGTGTCTGCAGATCAAAGTTTTAGAGGATTTTTAGTCTGCCAGACTCAAAGATCTGGAGCATCTCAATGTTTCTGCACATGTGCAGATCAGGGCTGTAGGCGCTCATTTAATAGTTAGATTAAAGTGGAATCACTGTCTGCTAGATCACATAATGATCAAAGCATTCTACAGTATATAAATCAATGTGACTACTGAAAGAAAAAAACACCAACATATTTGCGGCCACAAATAAACTCTAGACAAAATACACAGGATAATTTAACACTAGTCTTACAATTGGTTGACATTGGTTGTACATCATTCAAACAGCACTGTAGGGTTTTTTGGTGGGGGTGGGGGTGGGGGGTGGGCACTGTATAACTCAACAAGATGGACCTAATTAGGATAAACGGGTTATTATGAAGAATGATGCCATTTAAACTTAAAGAATCATTTACCATGTAATTTTGTGGTGTTTTTCTATTTTGGTGAAGTTATATTCAGTTGTTTACTTTAGAATGCTGCTGTTATTTTGAGGTCTTGCAGCCACTGATTCAGCTTTGATCAAACTTTATTAAGTGGGCACTTGCCAGAGCAGCCTGTTCTCCACCAGAAGCACAGAGACTGGGAGTAAAGACCCGCGCGGGAGCTTCAGGAAACTCCAGATGCATTGACTAAAGATCCTGAGTCAGAGCCGCAGCCATGAGTGGCGACCCAATACGTTAAATGAATACACACTTTCATTCCCTGCAGGCCAAACACAAGCGATATTTTGGGCACTCGGCACACGTGACCAACATTCGCTTCTCCTATGATGATAAATACGTGATCAGCACCGGAGGAGATGACTGCAGGTATGCAGAGATGACCCTATTTTACAGATCTATGAAACGTCTGAATTAGATAGATTGACGGCCATCTTATGAGCATTTTCTAGACATGTCTGATTCAGAGTTCTTACTGTTATCTCCCTCTTCCTCAGTGTCTTTGTGTGGAAATGCCTGTAAACCAGAGACCTTTCTGCACGACCATCCACTAACATGCACCCAGACTCCTTAGTCCACCCAAGTCCGACAGGAATGCGGCCAGGACCAATGCCTGAAGTGTCCGGCTGCAGTCAACCTTTTGCCTGACATGCTGCAACTATGTCTCCACTCTAGAGAACAGCGTAGGGATGATGGGGTGCACTACGCTAATCGCTGTACTATCAATTCATGTCTAAGCATTAGGCAGGGCAGGTAGCTCCTTTCCTTACCGGAGATCAGTTTTTTGCCATTAGAAAATGGTGTTGTTGTTTTTTTTGCCTAACAAGAAATAACCATTTGTGTTTACATATTCATATGCTTTCAGGTCACCGGAAAACAGGCTGCCTTGCCAGCTTTTGATTTATATAAATCTGTTTCCAAAAAAGTCAGGACGCTGAGTAAAATGTAAAGAAAAACTGAAAGCAATGATGTGCAAATCCTTTAAACCCAATATTCAATAGAAAATAGTACCAAGACAACATATCAAATGTTGAAACTGAGAAATGTTATTGTTTCTTGGAAAATACATGCTCACCTTTCAAAAAAGTTGTGACAGAGACACCAAAGGACTGGAAACATTGTGTAATGCTATAAACTAAACCTGGTGGAAAATCTCACAACTGATTAGGTCAATTGGCAACAGGTCAGTAACATGATTGGGTATTAAAAGATCATTCCAGAGAGGATGGGCCTGTCAGAATTGAGGATGGGGAGGGGTTCAGCACTCTGTGAAAGACTGCACGGGCAAATAGTGTCACAATTCATGAATAACGTATCACAACGTAAAATTGCAGAGTTTGGGGATCTCATCATCTATGGTACATAATATCATTAAAAGATTCAAAGAATTTGGAGTTATTTCTTTCCGCAAGGGACAAGGCCGAAAACTAATCTCGGATGGCTGTGATATTTGGGCCCTCAGATGGCAGTGCCTTAAAAACAGACACGATTGCATAGGCTGCTTGGGCTCAGGAACACTTCCGAAAAACACTGTCTATGAACACAGCATGTCACTGCATCCACAAATGCAAGTTAAAACTCTACCATGCAAAGAAGAAACCAGGTATAAAGAACATCCCAAAACACCACTGCCTTCATTGGGCCCGAGCTCATTCTAGATGGACTGAGGTGAAGTGCAAAACTGTCCTGTGGTCTGACAAATCAAAATTTGAGATTATATTCAGGAATCATGGACGCCGCGTCCTCTGGGCTAAAAAGGAGAGGGACCATCCGGCTTGTTATCATTGCACAGTTCAAAAGCCAGCATCCGTGATGTCACCATGCACATGGCATGGGTGACTTACACATCTGTGAAGGCACCATTAATGCTGAACAATATATACAGGTTTTGGAGCAACATATGCTGCCATCCAGACGGCGTCTTATTCAGGGAAGCCCTTATTTCTGCAAGACAATGCCAAACCACATTCTGCACGTTTTAAATTCTGCACGTGCTAAACTGGCCTGCCTGCAGTCCAGACCTGTCACCCACTGAAAACATTTGGCACATTATGAATCGAAAAATATGACAAAGGAGACCCCGAACTGTTGAGCAGCTGAAATCATATATCAAGCAAGAATGGAAATACATTTCACTTTCAAAACTACAGCAATTGGTCTCCTCAGTTCCCAAATGCGTACAGAGTATTGTTAAAAGAAGAGGTGATGCAACACAGTGGTAAACATGCCCCGATCCAACTTTTATGAAATGCGTTGCTGGCATCAGAGTCAAAATGGGCATGTATTTTTCCAAAAACAATAACATTTCTCTGTTTCAACATTCAATATGTTGTCTTTGTGCTATTCTCAATTAAATATAGGGATAAATGATTTGCACATCATTGCATTCTGATTTTATTTGCATTTTACACAGCATCCCAACTTTTTTGGAAACAGGGTTGTATTTAAACCATTGATAATGGCCGGATTCAATCAGATAGCATGTTGTTGACTTTGTAGCTGTTAAGTGCAATGTTTTCACAATTGCGGAGATTGCATTAACAGTAAATGTCACATTGTCAACCAAGGATGAAATCTCAGCCAATGTAGAGGAAACATTTTTAGTTTTCCCATAACTAATTTGAAAGAGCCTTTTGCATTGTTGAATATCATTAAACTTAAGTGCCTTTATCAATATTTCTACTTGTGTTATATTTTTTCTTTGCAACTTCATGGTTGAAACCATTTTGTACACTTCTGGTGCTATTAGATTGTAAGGTTTTTCTCATTCAATATGCAGAAAAGGGCAATTATTTTGCTGCTGTTAAGTTTGATGCTTAATACATCCAAAGTATAATAACATGGTGTAACATGACATGGTATATTATATTGGCTCTTTTGAAAAGATTCAAATGTTATTTGGGGGTAAATTTTTAACAGTATGTAATTGTTTTAACTATTGTCAAAGTTAACTACATTTTGTGGAATATCTTAGTGAAATGTTCTTCCATATAACGATTATGAAAACCTTAAATTAAAAGACGTTCACATAGATCTAATACACTGAAGCATTACAGTATGTTTAATCAACATTCACTTCCACTGAGGGATTTCAGTGGTACTTCAACGGACGGCTTAAAGGTGAACTTAAAAAAAAAAAAAAAATTACTAACGGTGACCTGTCACACTGACTATGCAGCCTTACTCAAGCCCTGGTCATCTTTCCATCCTTGTGTGTTTGTCTACTGTTAAGCTCTTATCTTCGCCTTGCTGTCTTTAGCCTGTCAGTCACACTAATGTTTAGCTAGCAGTGTGGTGGCAATATAATCTCTATTGTTACTATGTGCATTCTTTACTGAGTATGAATTCCTTGTTCCCAGTTTTTACGTATTTGTATTCATTTCATTTTTGTACAAGACTGTGAGATTGTCTATATATCGTTTCAAATTATTTGTATCATATTGTAAATTACTAAAAGATATGCTCAAATGCATGAATTTATTTTTAAATCCAAATGACATTGTTGAGACGTGAGGCAAAATTTTATTGTATGAATGACAATCATGGTTGTTTTATACCAGTTAATTGTAAGTGATGAATGTTTGACAATGTACTGTATATGTGCAAATGTTAAGTGTATGGAAAGATTAAATGAGAACATACAGTATATCAGATGGTGGTAATTTGTTCACAGTAAAAGTTGAATAGAATAGAAATGTTTCAGCTAAAGTTATCAAAATGTTTTTTTCCACACTTGAATGTATGGTGGTTTATAGTATTAAACATCCATTTTGACCAAAGGTGAGGACACATTTCACTTGGCACGGCTGAATCCATACATTACACTGTTGACTTGAAGTGCATTTTATATTTATTCTACGCTGTCCTGCATCATGCATGTGGTGTATAAATCATGAAAAATCAGACAGTGTTTGAGTCAGAATAGAGTGGGTGGCCACATAACCCTCCAGATCTACTTTTCTATTGGCGCAGTAATCTGTGTCACTCTGGAGAAATCACGTTATAATCCAAATCCCAGTATACATAGTAAACTTTGTAACGTTTTACTGTGTTACAGTTTATTTTAGGAAATCCATCAATTGGGGAGTCAACAGAAGCACGAGGGGGGTCACCTAGAGTAGACCAACGAAGGTGACATGACGGGTTCAGGCGTTACGCGGTCATCAACAAAACTAGGACAGAACCTTTAACATGCCAGCCGTCTTGGGCGGCAGGAAGTAGTGGGCATACCAACCAATCAGAGCTTCAGCCTGGTGCACAACAGGCACCGGCAGCTTCCGCAGTAGCAAAGCGATAACTACCCTCAGAACGGGAGCGGCAGAACTTGGCACAGATGAAGACACTAACCCCCGAACCGGTGCAGTCACAAGACGGTGCACACTCCACCGGTTGGCAAAAAACTGCAAGGCCAAGTCTGATAGAAAAAGCAGAGTTCACCAGACCCAGCCATGGTAAAGGCACAGGATTCAATGCTGGCGGACTACAAACGCTGAAGAATAACCCACGACTTGATGTATGCCTGTTCCCCATGGTGGCACCGAAGTGACAAATTCCACTTTGATCATTATCCTGGGGGTGTAAACTGACTGCATATTGAGGATGTTTCTTGAAGTTCTGGAAAAACAGAGGTCCCATTAGGGGTATGGCTCACTAAACTCGGCAACTAAACTTGAAGCCATTATTTATCAACTCATTCTGTGCCTCTTTTGGACGGAGAAGACCATAGAAGCTAGTTAGCAAAGCTAATATTACTATACTATAATGCAATTTGCTTCACTTACTGTTTTTTTGCATTTTGCAAATTCAACAAACTACCTTTACGTAGCATTTGGTAGCCAACTCATTCGACTCTAACTTTAGGTTTGGTTGTATGCATTTCATCCTCCATTAAATCAGTGAACTATCATCCACTTGCTAACTACATACTGTGCCACCACACCACTAGTGGTACTTTGACAAAGGTAAACACACGGAGTGCATGTAATATAAAAAAACGACATTGAGTAAAAAACATTCAAACCTCATGGTATATCATTGTATGTAAACATTGTAGATAGTAATTGTATTTACAGAATGCATGTTGTACAGGCCTATTTATTTCAATGTTTAAATTCTTTGCAAAAATGAATTACCAATTACAAATACCAACATTTTGTACACTGGAATAGCCATGCCCTGCCCTAATTGGACAAATTCAAAATTTGAATTTGAAAGATCTGGCAAATCCTCCGCTCTTATTTGGAAGTCAATACTGTCACATTATAGATTCGGCTTTCATTACAATTGTGTGTTGGGTGTTTCAAATGTAGTCTCTTCCATTCAAGCACTGATTTTGTGTTCAATACAAAACACTTCAAGCCGTATAAAAGAAGCTATAATCAAGTCACTGTTAATAGTACTCTGCTAAAAATGTTACAAAAACATCCACTAACAGTAGTTCATAACAATGGCTATGATAGCCTTTACTACAAAATTTACAATGAACATTCCTAAATGCCATTCAAGAGTATTTGATTAGAATCAAGAGGTAATTTTTAAAGGGATATAGTTTCTGCAAAAGTATGCCTGCTAGTAGTTTTTTTTTAATAAATGTTTTTTTTACAAACACTCCATTTTTCCTACAGAGACAAATGGCAAACAATAATTCATCTAGAAGCTTTATTGTAATTGTTTATATGTCACAATGCATTCCACAAACAGTTCTCAGAATAGTTCATTACAATTGTATGAAGTATCATTCACAATTACTTGCATAACAAACAATGCTTTAAGTTTCCAAGTTACATAATTTTGCAGCTTTAGATATTGGGTCCACAAACAGTATGTTTTTTTTTGTCTTAAGTTGATGTTGTAAACGTGTTCTTCTTGAGTCTAACTAGGCAGCTGCATGAGGTGAAAGGATCATTCAATGTTCTCATATTTTCTTGTAAAGATCTAAATGTTTCTAGCTAGAAATACTCAGAAGCATGAAGTGCTATGGAGTAGCTCACTGCTGGCATTAAAGACCATCGTCAAGCACAATGACACAAGCCAACATGTCGTGTCAAGCACACTCAAGAGCCACTGGAGAGCTAGAAGCTTTGTGAAACTACACAGTCGATCAATAAAACAGTAAAATCACAAACACCACTAACTTAATCATACCAAAAACGACAGATACTCAGGTTCCCACAAACATACTAATTATTTCTCCCCTTTACAAAAAAGAAAGACAATTCCTATTTTGTGAATACTGTCAAAGAAGAGAACAAAAGTACCAGCTCATGGAAAACAGTTTTCGATTGAAATGCATCACTGGTCAGGTCTGAGCGCATGAATAAAATAACACGCTTGTGTGCTGTTTTTTTCCTTTACATATTCACACAAACTAGCATTTTGAGCCAAATAGAAGTACTTGAACAATTTTGTTCATCAAAAGGTGGGAATACTTTGAGCTGGTGGTTTTATTTTTTGCTGAAAATGTGTAAGGGTATTTTTCAGGGAACACAAGGACTTCTAAACTGAAGAGATTCTGTGACACCATCCCCTGCCCACATTTGTCCATCCAGTTCCCTCACAGGACTTATTATTCTTCACTCCGCCTTAACACGCTTCAGTCCAGGGACCTTGGCCTGGACCCTGAAAGGGAGGCATAGAGCTTTAGCCACAGACCACATTAACAAACAAACCCAACAAAAGTAATAAGAGCAATCTGCAAAATGTCCATAATAAAGGCAATTTAATATAGGACCTTTTTCATATAAGGGGAAATAATGTAGGCGTGTGCAGATATGAAAACCAAATCTTAACACAACATTAGATCGTAACTGTACAAAAATTGTTAAAAAATTTAAATGTCATGATAAACATTTTGCCAATGGTTTTCTAGAAGATAAAAACACTACAAAAATTTAATTACTGGTTTTAGTAATTCAATGGAGGACTTTGAATGCAAATTAACAGTCCGGTATTTACTTACGTTGCAATGATGTCTTTGACCTGCTTGTTGGCCATCCCCACATAATGGTCTATCTGTACCTAAAATAAAAAGAATCAGTCATTCTAGTGTAAAGCTCAAATCGAAAGCCTCCCTTCTACTTGGCTTTGATGATAATGCATGTGATTCCTTCATTAGCAGTCAAAAAAACAGCACATACCTTGTACTTCTCATAGACGATGGGGCAGCTGAACATTCCAACCAGACCTGTTGACAAAAGGGGGACCATATGTTATATAACGTCAAAAAAACAGTGCTTCCACACTAATGTGAGACAATTCAATCTGGCTCTGCTGCAGTCCAATCTCAACACAACTTCAGATGGTGGATACACACAAACTAATCAAAGGAAACAGCCTGTGAGACTTTTGCATGTGTGCCAGCCACTATGTTTACAGACACATATGGTATCCTGAAATAAACCAAGATTAGGGCGTTTCCTGGGAGCATTAAAGAGCTAATCATGATGCTGCTTCCCTACACAAGGCACTGCCAAACAGCAAAACATGTGACAAAAAAAACCTTATAAATTTCTAATTATCTATAAAATAATCTTACCCAAAATAAGGAGAGTGAGTCCATTGAACAAGGCACCAACATAGGTGAGAATCCACATCAGCACAGCAAACTGGAAGGGAGAAAGGTGGAAGGTATTGTTTCAGTGTATTTAAGACAGTATCCCATATAAGTATGCACTTTATTACCAAACTATTATTTCAATTCACAAATGTTTGTTAGACCCTCGACAGATTCAGAATCACATGAATCCTTATACAGTGATAAGCTAGGTGAGTAGACTTAAATGCACATGGAAGGCACACTTAAATGTCCAACAACTTAACTGCCTGGGAATCTCTGATCTGAAATTAAAACAAACACGCTTGTACATAGCCTTGTTGCAAATCTATAATGCTAATGTAGTGATTTGGTTTAATTATGACATTCGGCAGACATTTGCACATTACCACAGCCTACAAGTCAGACCAAATTTACGCTATGAAACAACCCAAATTCATTCAGCTGATCCCTCAATGGCAGGTCTAATTTACTGGACCCTCTACCAAATACGCCAGGCTAGCACCAAACCTAACTTCACCCACAGAGGGGTGGAAAGGGGTGAGGTCAGGCTGGAAGGAGGGGGCTACGTGAGTGGCATTAGCAGTGCACAGGACAGGGATTGAACTGGAAGGTGTTGACAGGCATGTAGAAACCTCATAGCTCTCAACAGCTGAACATTTCCACAAGGCGGTTTCCCCGTTAAGACACCCTGAGGGTCACCTATGTCTGCCTGACTTTACATGGACAAAATAAAAGGAAAGCTCAGACCAACTTACTGAACACGTGAACGTAACCAAAGTGTTCAGCAGAATTTTCAGTAGCTATTACGGTGTTTTACAACCAAAACTTGGAACATTTCCGAAGGGATAATATAATCCGATTCCACCCAGACAGTAAAGAAAAATCACCAAATTATATAGCCTCTTCTTATACAATAACCATATGCTGGCCTAGGCCCTAAAATCCTCAACTGCATTCTTACCTTGAGGGAATCCACCAGGTCTTCAACCAGGAAGAGGCGACGCAGCTCAATAACGGTAGTGTTGAACCGTGCCAGAGCACAGTCGCTGTACTTATGAACAGTTTCCTCAGACAGACCCACATCCTGGTCCAGGTACAGCCTGCAAAACATCAACGTAAGAGCTGGGCATAAACATTCAAACCGTCAATCCAAATGAGGTCATCTAACATTCAACACTGTAGCTAACCTTAACACTGATAACCATATGGGGAGTGTATTCTCCCCATGAGGGGACTATAATACCCTTTGAAGCCCATGTCGACGAGAATAGTTAGTCTTTCTCTGCCGGCATGTTAGAGGGATTTCTTAAAATGCAAAGCCAAGAATCACACTAGACCAGCTTAATTATGACTTTCTGAGCCCAAGTC
The DNA here is from genome assembly GCA_016801175.1 of Esox masquinongy. Lineage (NCBI taxonomy): Eukaryota > Metazoa > Chordata > Actinopteri > Esociformes > Esocidae > Esox > Esox masquinongy. The sequence continues at coordinate 31,812 of JACXGI010007511.1, forward strand.
ACTTTCCCTGTAGTCTTAAACCCAGCTAATTCGATTTTAACGAGCGGTTGGTGAGAACGCATAAGAAGGCTTCGAGTTTCCACTGCCAGGAACAGGGATAACCTGAGTGGCAGCTCAGTTTGCTAGGCTAAATCACATAGGAGTCATGTATTTCTCATTGCAGTACTGTCACAATTTCAACATTTTACTAACAAAGTCATAATAACACTCTTTGGGACAAACCCTGGCTAACGGCGCGTTTTCTTCTTCTAAACTTAAAATGTAAAAGAAATTGCCTTTGTCTCTGAAACAAAGACCAAAAACACCATTTCTAGATAATCGTGTTGCATCAAATGATCAAAAAATATCGTATGCCATTTATTGAAGCGATGACATTCAGTAATGGTTGTGCAACAAGAGATAATCTACAGAGCAGGAGGGTAATGCATGTATAATGGAATAGAATGCGTGGACGTTTACAGCAAAACATCATGGAGTAAGTTGAGGACTGGGTTACTTACTTGAATGGGTGCCCTTCGTCAGACTTCTGGATGGCCTGCAGGATTCCCTTGTATATCCTGAAGCAGATGGTTACGGAGAGGAGAGCCAGGCCGATGTAGGAGGCCACACTGACGATGCTGCACAGGGTCAGGGAGAGCAGCAGCGAGAGGCTAGCGCCAAACACCACGCCCGAGGTCTTGACATCACGCCAGTACAGGAGGTCTACCACTGCAGGGAATAAAGAACCAGGTCAGATAGGAGCAGAAACATCATGAATGGACAGAAAAACACCAAATGTGGGTTTCCCTTCTAAACATTACGCAAAGCTTGATCGGGGTTGAGATATGGAGCTGGAATGAAAGCTAAGGAAAAATTAAAACCTTGGTTAAATTGGCCTTTATTTGGACAGATAATTAGCTACCACCCTGACAGATCACACCCGGATATGCACTTCAATGCTTTCAAAAGGAAATAGTTTGTGTTGCCTGCAGCTGACATTTAGTTTACTGCTGGAGAGAATACCAGCGTAGACCTGCAGGTAATCCACCTAGTCCAGCTTCATTCATAGTATGAGTTTGCCATCATTCTAATGTTGCGTGTAAGACAGTCCCATGCTTGGGTTACAGTAATCTTTGTAGCAGGTCAGTGTACAATGAGTTGTGAAAAAGACGTCCAAGACCATGGCATTTCCCAACTGGCTGACATTTTAATAGGCTAGCCAGCGAGCAGACATTTCTTGGGTCTGTAACGTGCAATGACTTGGCAGGCACCCAGAAATCGTTCCTCCAACACTAATCGCCGCTCAACTCTTATTCGGGGAGTTGTTTAATAGGCTAATGGTAAGAGGCATAAAATCAGGTGAAAGCATGGCAAGCAATACTCTTTAATGGACCACGGTAGTAAGGTCAAATGTCGGTTCTTGGGCAGTGACGCAGTAGGCTTTTAATTTCCACCAAACCCAACATTAGCTGACAGCTCGGATAGCTAACAGGAGCTGGCTACAGGTTTATCCACATATAGCTAGCGGTCTTAGCTTGCCAATGCTTCTAGCACATAAACTGCCTCCTTAGCCTTGGTTTAAAAGCAAGGCCAAACATTCGCATCACCAAAGTCCTTGTCTATTTGTTGCTAAGGTTAGCAATTTTAGCTAACGACCTGGAACGCACACAAACGTATGAGGGCTATTTCAGTCCGAACATGTCGAGCAACATGGTAGCAAACATGTACTAGCATCTGGGGAACCTAAAAATAGCCTACGTAATGTTAACCACTATGATTTCATTCTAGCTATAACACGCCATGTTTTAATCATGTAATTCACTATGCACATCCCTACCCATGTAAATTACACCAGTGGTGTTTAACATATCCATGGAGAGGGATGAACTGGGAAATCGACATGCATAGTCCATTATAACGCCATGTCGTGTTCAGCCCGTGGAGACCATGCCGATAAAAATGTTCTCTGCATAGCACAACACATTGCTTATTTCATACTCACCACCCTCTCCCATCAAAGCATTATAGTCAAAGTCATTCAACGGCGATTTAACAATTTGACAAACCGCAGCATCGTAAACAAGAAAGAATAACAGCACTAACCCCGTTTGGCATCCATCTTGAGCCTCCTACTAGCATTCAGCACCAGCTACTACTAGCTCAGTTGCGGGAGCGAGTGGCTGTTCACTTCCTGCCAGGTCGATTTGAGGTCTATTCATGACATGGGCAGTTTGTGCACAGCTCTGCGGCGCTTCAACACTTTCCCAATTCTACACACAATTCGTTTAAACACATACCCAAATGCGTACATTTGAATAAGCTTTTGGAGTGATAGGTAGTATAGCTTTAGATGAAGTAATTTGCTTCAACACAGGAATGGCAATTCATGTAAATGTTACATAAACTGCAAATGTTGACCAGGTCAATGAAGATAACAGTGCCTCTTTGTTAGCCATACAATAAGGGGATATCGATTCTAAGAGTGAGGCGTTTATTTTCAAGCCATTTTAATCAATAAAACATCCAATTAAATCAAATAACATGATTTAAAATTAGAAACTGACAACCAGAGTCAGAAACGTGGCTTTGACAATTTTAAACAGCCATTTGCAGCTGTGGGTGAATGGTCTTGGCAGTGTGTTAATGTTAAGAGCTGTGTTTCCAGTTGTAATCTCATAGCCAGAACTGGTCCTGTGCAAACTCATGAATCAGAACATTTCTGGTGCAAATAAAAACAATATGCTTGGTTCATTTGCAGTGGGCAAGTGCCAGTAACACAACACCACAGCCATTCGTTTAGTGACAGGTGATGTTAGTTCCTCTAATCCTGTCACATCTCCACCGATCATTAGATCTATCATAAACATGATAAACAGTGTTTCTCTGCCCAATACTGCTTAGTCACCGAGCAACTCAGGCTTGTAGTAGCCTACTACACTCAGCTCATTAACCTATCCGATTGTGGCCCATTGCACTCATGCTTGAGCGACAGTACTCAGCCAGATAGTGTGTGCTAGAATGGATTATATTCCATTTAGTCAAATAGAGATGACACAGAAGCCCTTTGTTGCAATGTGTGCAAATTGCCATGCTGCATCCCAGAATGATGCAATACCAACACATGATAATCAGCAGACTCGACACCAGCCATAGCACTCAGGCAACCCATGTCCCTGTCTGGCTGTAGATGGTCCTGGAAAACACCAGAAGACCTCTTTTACCATACCCCACTTGGCTCCTCTGCTGCTTGCCATTACAGGCTACATGGAAATCAATTTAAACTCAGATCACCGTTTTGCAGATGCTAAACAATTGACTTTGCACAACTTTCTAAAGCCTAGTCAGTAGACTACAGGGCTGGTACTGCATTCAGTAGCACTTTGTCAGAGGGGTTATAGAGACACCTCGTAGAGACATCTGGTAGAGTAGAAATGACAGGGCAGTGGTGACTCAGCTCCAGGTAGCATGGAGTCATTAGATAACTGTTAAACTAGTTACACCACTTTTGCTCAACACTATTCCTCCCAAACATGCACCTTTGGACAGCCTCCCATCTGCACTACTCTGACCAAAGGTCAAAAGCTAGGATACTAATGTGTGACAGATAAAAAAACCCAGAGAAAATAATCAAAAACTGATTACCAACGATCAGTTAACTATTTACAGACAGCCGGCTAAACCTACATTGAACAAATTACATGCACGACCAGACAACTTCCAAAAACCCTCTAAAAACTACCAGTCATCACCAATAACATGCTAGAAATGTCCACAATACCTGCAAAGTGGTTTAATAACCAGCATCTAAAAACAAAGACTAGGCTTGCTTTTCATTTTACAAATAAAACATCAAAGAACAACGCTAAAAAATAAATCTAGACAAGGTTGCGGCAACATTAACATAGGGATACCCTTGTCTTTCCACTGTGGCAGAGGCTGGGAGTCTCCGTTTTCTGTTTTTCCATTTTCCATGATAGAGCCCCTGTGTCGATATCAGCAGGGCATTCCAGACAGTGTGCCGTGTGGTGGGCTGGAGCCAGTAGGGGTGCGAGGAACGAGGCGGAAGATGGGAGACAACCAAGCCTTCCTCCGGTGCGTCTGCTGCAGTGTTACTGCTCTCTCCCTTTCTCTCCCTGCCTCTGATGCCTTCCCTTTTTTTCCTCTCAGGCTGTTGGACTGAGGTCAGCTGATTGTCTGCTGGCAAAGAAAACGTCTAACGCACTGACGCAGCAGCTATAAACTTACCCCGCCCCCCCCAACCCACTCCCCCATACACGTGCTTTTTGGTCCTTCCCCCACCACATGGATCAAACAGCAGTGAGATGTCTCCACCCAACTTTCTCTATAGTTACTACAAATGCAGAGAATATATGACTACACAATCTGCACGCTTTATACTAGACTACTAAGTGTCCTATTACAAAACATATATTTAAAGAAAAAAAAAAAAACTCTGTTTTGAACAGAATTTTATATGAATATGCCAATTTCCACTGTTAACTTACAATTGTAAAATTTCTCAATTATGTTGAGCCTCAGATCAGACTGAGATGACATCTTTATAAACTGTATTTTTATAAACTGTATTTTCAATCAACCAAAGAATGAAAACCCACATTAGGTTATTGCCAAGTCAACTGTCTACAATTGTCGTAAATCACAAACGAAAAGTGATTTTTGTTACAGATCGCCACTAGATGGCACCCCATTACACTAAAATATCTACCAAGCTTTCCTAATGGTTTTTCAAAGGATTTATATTGAGCTGGTGCTTTCAGAAAATATTTCAGATAGCTGGCAAAATGAGTCACAGTTCCCCGAGTATATTCATGCACAGCAAAAACCGAAGTAATTTGGAAAACTGGGAGGTACCGAAAAAGATATGTTTTTATGGGTGTAGTCATACTAAAGAAAGAAGATAGCAGACAGTAATAAATCACAAAGTGAGGTCAGTGACTACAGATCTATGTGGATTCAAATAACCTGCAATCTCACAAAGAATGTTTTATGAATGAGAGCCAATGGCAGTGGTGGTCATCTTAGATGGTGTTACATATTTCAGTAGAAGAAAAGAAATAAGAGAACCCTTGCTGTTCTATTCTTCATCAGCAAGTTCTATTCTTCGTCAGCTGATGTCGCAATGCAGGCACCGCCTTGTACACACACACACACACACACACACACACACACACACACACACACACACACACACACACACACACACACACACACACACACACA
>JACXGI010007512.1:0-18832 GCA_016801175.1 Esox masquinongy
TACTCTGAATGGGAGATTTATGCGTACCCTACTCTGAATGGGAGATTTATGCGTACCCTACTCTGAATGGGAGATTTATGCGTACCCTACTCTGAATGGGTGATTTATGCGTACCCTTCTCTGAATGGGAGATTTATGCGTACCCTACTCTGAATGGGAGATTTATGCGTACCCTACTCTGAATGGGTGATTTATGCGTACCCTTCTCTGAATGGGAGATTTATGCGTACCCTACTCTGAATGGGTGATTTATGCATACCCTACTCTGAATGGGAGCATCTCCTAGATGACTCCAATGTAATATTGTAACACCCTTTCTCTGTGCTACACTGATGCCAAACCCTTGTTAAGCCTATACAGTGTACAACCCCGTTTCCAAAGAAGTTGGGATGCTGTATCAAATGTAAATAAAAAAAAATACATTGCCCTGGTCCCAACTTTTTTGAAATGTGTTGCTGGCAGCAAATTCAAAATGCATTTTTCCAAAAACGATAACATTTCTCAGTTTCAACATTTGATATGTTGTCTTTGTACTATTGTCAAATCAGTATAGGGATTAAATGATTTGCACATCATTGCATTCTGTTTTTATTTACATTTTATGCAGCATCCCAACTTTTTTGGGAAAGTGGGTTGCACTGTAGAGGTGATTTGTCTGCATGTAGATTGATCTGATGTAGGCCCAATTCGACCTTTGCAAAGGTCTGTCAACTTCCTCTGGGGATGTTGTTCGAGGGTGGACTATGGTAATGATAATGAGGAACTTACTGCCATGTAGATGTCGGGTATACAACTGCTGGAGAAATGCCTGATTCAAGCAACCCTTTACCCCTCCGTTTTCAGAGCGGATGAACTCTAATCATGTGTGTCTGTGTTATTGTGTGTGGATACCACCCCCAGCACACACACACACAGAGACGTCATCAGCATTGGGGTTAGCTGAGTGTAGTGGGAGGTGATATTTTCTCGACCTATTGCCTCAAGTGTTCAAAAAGTCATGTTAGCTTGATCTTTACCAGTGGCACTTTTTTATTGGCGGGAACTCCCTCTCTCTCGCATCGCCCAACTCTTCCTTGTCCCCTTTTTCAGCATCGGAAAGATACATTTACATTGCATCCCAGATTACAACTTAAAGAATTTACCACATTTTGATGACGTTTATAAGGTGTAATATTGGGATTAGTAATGAAATGCAATTATTTCTGATATGCTTCAGTCTTAAGCCTATGTCCGGGTGTGAAATATACTGTACTTTTTCTTCAAAATTTCAAACCACTGGTTTAAATGGTTAATGTTGGATCAATCACTGGGGGTATGTACAGGTATACTGCCACTGTGTAGTTTATGAATTCTGACTTATCTTGGTTTGCATAATCATTTCCATAGCAGTTGAATTTACACTGTATTGTATTTCCTATACAATTCCTATTTGCTCTGCTTTTATTTGTATTATTTTATTCTTTTCAGGTTAACAGATTTAAATCAGGTTTCTCTTGATTTGGTTGGGTCTAAATGTATTGCTATCATGGGCTTCTGTGAGGTCTGATTGTGTTTAACTGAGACCCAAGAACAGCTGGCTTCTCTAGGTTCTTCTCATCATAAATGAGTGCTTTGTTATGTTAGGTTTGAGAACTGCCTTCCTTTCGGTGGGTGAGGATTTTGTAATTCTACTCTTTTTGCGTTACTTGTGTTGTGTGGTATGTTAAACAGTTTTACCAAACTTTAGACATTAAGCCTATAATTATTAACCCTCTCTCACTTGCTATGCATCCAGTGCACAGACTTCAAAGTCATTCTTATCTCATTCCTGTCATTGGTTTCTAGCAATATACATTTAAACCCTGGCCCCGGTTATTCCCTGCTAAAAACTCTGTCATGCTGAATGCTAATAGTGTGACATTTGCTGACTTCTCTAATCGCAAAAGCTTTGGATTCATACATATAAACATCTACAGTAGAGCCTCTTCCCCGAGCTTGACGAACTGACAGCATTAGCACGTGTCCAGTCCTACCATTCTGGGTATGTCAGAATCCTTACTCAGGAAATCTGCCTACAACTCAGAAGCTTTCATTCCTGACCCTAGTATATTCCGTAAGGATATGTCTTTAAAGGGAGGAGAAGTTGGCTATCTATTGAATGGGAAATCTGCAGTGCTCTCTCATTTTATCACTTAGCCTAAACCGGTGGTTCTCAAACATCTCCTGGGGACCCCAGCTGTCTCCCAATTTTTCCGTAACCCTGAACTAGCTCACCAAATCAAGCAGTAAGGGGCTTCCTAATTACTTGACAAGACGAATCAGGTGTGCTTGTATACATCTAATACATGGAATGGCTACGTGTCCCCAGGAGAGGTTTTCAAACCACTGGCCTAAACAGTTGCCGTTGCTTGTTAAAATTAAACTTTCAAGGAACCTTTATCTCACTGTTCCTGTCTGCAACAGACCTTGGCTGTGTTCTCCTCACAGGTAGGGTGACTAGGCGACCTAAACTGGGAAGTGCTTAGTCTTCCTTAATCTGTGCAACTCTTTGCAGTCGGACACATCTTTTCCAAATTCTGCATATGCCCACCTGAATCATCCTCGTGTCTTTGGCTTTGCTACTTTCATGTGAATTTGTATTGCTAATATGTCTGCGAGGCACACCTATTCAGTGTTCTTTCAAGACCTTAGTAATCATTGTAATCAGGAAAACAAAGACAGGATTTTACGAGTAAAAAAAAATACTATCAGTTGTTGTTGCCTAAAACGTATTCTGGAATCTATAAAATCCATGGCATACAGATACCACTGACCAAGCTACAAATTTAAGAAAAATATATATCTGTAATAGGCGTCATAGTGTAACATGCTGAATGCATGCTTAGATTATTTGTTTGGCTATTGTCAATTTACTTGGCATTATTATAATTACAAATGAACGTAATCAAATGACGTTAAATTGGCTAGTCTTGAGGAACGTCGGTTGAATTCACAATGGAAAAGCTATTGAATCAAAACCTTATTTGATTATTTTACCAACTTTTTATAGAAACAGATTTTCCACATTAACTAGTCTACTTTGGAGAAGCCGCTTCCTTATTCCACCACTTGACATTGTGTGTACGCATGGTTATGGATTTGTGTAAATATACGCTTTCAAGCGAACATTTGTATTGATAAATCCCACGCGTTGAATAGCAACGATGAAGCGCGTGGTTTAAGTTCATTTGTGTGTACGCATGCTTGATAAATGATGCCCCTGGACTCTTACAGATTAGCAGCACTCAATCTGGAGCCATTTGTTTGCCTCCTTTATCTCGGCTTCCATTACCTTCCTGGCAAACCTCTCATTACAAACATACTCCTGCTTTGCAGTCTTGAGTCCCATGGTTTTCTCTCTGCAGTGGAATCCGGCTTCAAATGCCTTTGAATGGCTGCTCTACTTGTCTCATTCATAGCCTAGTATCACAGGCTTTGGTAGATATTTCTTACTGATCATACCTAAAACCTATACATCCTTTGGCTGTCCTTCAGTTCAATTCCCTGTTGCAAACAACTAGATCAAATCGCAGAAGACCCTTCAATATGACAATTTCATCACACTTCTCTCATTCAATTATTAACTGAGCAAGCTGCTGTCTGATCACCGCACCTGCTGAATTAGTCAAACTAATCTATACATCTATCTAGCTGTATATAATGTCATTTTCTGTTTTTATTTCTGTTGCACATCACTAGTGTTTATATTACTAGTGATATTATATATTTTTCTAAGTTCTGGACTGTTGTCTTGTTCTTTCGCTATATTATGCTTTTGGTTGAAAATTATTTTCATTGAAAATAAGTGTGAGTTTATAAACTGACTTACTTGGTTAAATAAATGGGTAACCTTGCTTTGACTTGCTGTGATACTGCCTGCCAGGCGCACGCACACTCACACACACACACCTTATTCCGAGGTGGTGGTTCACAGGGTTTCTCAAAATGGCTAATCAGCTTGCATCTGTTTATATGTAATGAAATGCCTAATTGCCTGACAGTATTTCCTCAGCTACTGTCATATAACAATCCAGCAGATTCACAAAAAGAGAGCCATATGGTCTTCATAGCTCAGTGCAGATTGAAATATGGCAATGTCCCTACACCACCCTGAATGGAACAATGTCGTGGACATGCATATTCTTTACATCTTTTTAGCAAAGTGATGGACACAGCTGTTGAGTTTTATATTTGATGAAGAGGAGTTTTAATAAAATAATCCATGACAAAAACATGATTTCATGCCAGTTTATTTCTGAACATCAGCCCAACATAGCGATTGTCTGCTCTGCTGTGCCTGCATTGTGATGACAGTAGACAACGCTATGAACTCAAGTGGGAGAATAGAATATTTTGAAGTAGCTTATCTTTCCAGAGGAGAGAAATAGTGGAAGAAGTGTCCCCTTCCGCTTAAATTTTCTATAGTTACTTTAAAACTATTCCTTTTCCCCAGATGAGATCCACACCATCGCACTCACATGTGCGCACCTTCTCTCCTGGCAGCACGTCTCACATCCTGACCATTGATGCTCTCCACTCGTCTGTCATTTATCTATGAGGCTCTATAGGGTTCAGCCCGGGGGTTTTGTGTTTGATGATGAGTGTCAAGTGCTAGCGACACCCTTTATATTAGACTGACACAAGACTGAAAGGGAGAATGAGAGAGGGATAAGAACGATACGCGTGAGGTACGACGGGCACTTATCTCTACCCCATTCATTGACATTTACGTCATTTAGCAGTCAGTCTTATCCAGAGAGACTAGCGGTGCTGAGTGCATACACTCACTCAATTTAACCGACAGCCCTGGCATTGCTGGTACCATGCCAAACCTACTGGGCTACATTGGACTTTCCGTCTGTCTCTCACGCCCCCTCTTTCCTCTGACCCTGTACAGATTGGTTTAAGTTCAAATCGGTTTGTGTTTCTGCTTTAAGCTTTGTGGGCCGCTAGTCACATACCTGTTTTTTTTTTAAAAACTTGTTTTCTCCCCAAATTCATGGTCTTGAATTGTCTAGTTACTCCCTTGTCTCAGTGCGGCAACTCCCATGGGGCTTGGGAGAGGCTATGAATGGGACAAGCGTCTTTCAATAAACGCTCAGCCGAGCCTGTCGCCACTCGCTATCCTAAGGGTCTGTCACACACGGTTGTCGGAAGACTGAACGACGATTATAGGCAGCTTACGGACGTTCTGCTCGCCTCAAGGAGTTGCTAGAGCGTGCTGAGGTAGGGAATTCCTGACAGATTCTAACCTCCCCCTACCTCAATGGTGCGAGGCCAGTTGCACGCAGCTCTCAGGAACTCCCGTTCAGGGCCTGCTGTGAAACAACCTGATGAAGCCAGGTTGCAGTGGCAGCCCTATGCACTTCGGCGAAATGCCTTTGCAGAAAGCACCTGTCGTGAACCCTTTTATTTTTTATTTTTTTGCATTTTGACTTTCCCTTAACATAAGCTGAAACGTAGCACGGAGCAAAAAGGCTTGTAATGCTGACATTAAAGCTGAAAAGGAAATGTCAGAAGTCGGGATCAGAGCCTTGCTTTGCTTTTCATTGTACTGAAATGGTTGTGCTGCATGAAGGTTACTAGCAGGTGGGATGTCTTACTTTTTTTGGGGGGGTGTGTATTGGGGTGTGTGCATTTCTTGAGGTCAGTCTCGCTGTGAACAGTGTTGGCAACAGCTAACGAGGCACCTGTCATTTTTGTCACTCTGATGATGGGGCGGAGAAAGAGTGGAAAGTGGAGCTTGTTTGTCACAATGAGACAGTGGTCATTTTTGTCAGCTGTACGTGTGTGTGTCCATTCTAGTCATCCGTCTGGAAATACTTGTGTAACCGTGTGTGAACATGCGTTGTGTTTTCCTATCCAACTTCCGGGTATTTTCCAAGCCTGTTTGTGCAATGTTGTGTGTGTGTGTGCGTGTGTGTGCGTGCGTGCGTTTCAGTCTCCGTGTTTTAATATACTTGCAGTGGGAAGAGCAGGTGATATGTAATTTGACTCGAAGAGCTTGAAGTGCGGGTGGAGGAATTGACCTCCATCCACACACTCTTCCCCCTCTCCCCAGAGTGGTAAACAAAGACACTGTTGTAGCAGACTTCATAGAAACTGTACCCCTCCCCTAGACTACCTCCCACAACCAAGACACTTTACCTGACATCACAGTGCAGGCCTTTCTCATCTCTTTCTCTTACTCTCTTTCCCGCTCATTCTTCTGTCTCCTTTTCTCCTTGTTTCTCTCCATCGCATCTCTCCATGCCCCCCCCCCCCCCCCCTCCTCTCCATATGCCGTTCTGTATCCAAGTCCTCACAATGTCTCTCTCAGTAGCTTGCTCGTTTCTCTCCTCTCGGCTGGTTGTGAGAACACACAGGCATCTGGGTGTGTTCGTGGCTTTGCCGTGCGGCCGAGGCGCAGGACTTTTTGACGCTGGTGTCTCACTATCCCTTTTCAGTGTCAGAATGCTAAGAATGCGTAGGAGATAGGAGCATGTATTGCCTTTAATGAATAATGTGTGTTTTGTGATAATGTATCAACTTGATGCCCAGTATGTCTTCCGGCCGTAGTGTGAAGGAATTATTGTGTGGGGTACTTCACCGTCGGTGTGTCTCTTTTCTGCCGGCTTGCATGCGTTTAAAACACACTGACAGTACCCTCTTCCCCTTCCCTCCACCACATCCCAGCCAGCCTACATGCCCATTGAAAGGCGGCCAGGCAGATTAGGCAGGAGAGACTGAGAATGAGGTGAGGTGGGATAGCTTTGCTTTGGCACTCACATTGACCTAAATTCACATTTAATCTGAGTCATGTACGATTTTCTCTGCTTGCCCTAACCAGCGTTCAACCAGCCCCTGCTTCAGTGTTTTTACGGTGTGTTGCTTATATGGCTTTATTTCTGGTCAACAAAATGAGATTTACACGAGGGCCACTGTATGGCGTGTCAGAAGGTTGAATGACATCATTATCACCCTGCAGACTACAATATGTTTCCGTCTGTTTTTGGTCCTTTATTATTTATAGCTCTGTTATGAATAAAGCTCTTGCTGCTCTGCTGATTACAAACACGCCATGTGATTCATCGCGGAGGTTTTGGGTACGTACACTCGTGTGCCCGCTTTTAACTTCCTTCATCATGATGCTACGTACGTCTATGCGCTGAACATCCATGTTCACGTTTTCGCATTAGATAATGACGACGCATTAGATAAAGTGCGTTAATGTAATCGTCGTTCAGGCCTAGACGTGTTTTTAGAGCCAGGGGAGCTCTTTCTATATAAGAGACTTAATTTAGTGCTAATCAGGCACTAGGGGAGATCTGCACGCTCAAGCAGACACAGCACAACTTCCGCTCCTACTTCCTTTTTTAATGAGCAACTCGAGAAGGGGCTCTCAAGGGTCTCAGATTTTAGTTGAAAGGTGGCGGACAGGCAGTCCACAAACCTTCGCATCAAGCACATGCATTAGCGAGCATACACACATAAAAACCCATGCACGAACACACAATAAGCACCTCTACTGGAGCGCATTGTTCTCCATGGCATCCTTCAAACTCATAATCGCGCATTTTAGGAATTCACTTCTCAGGCCAGGGAAAACAAAACACCAACCAAGGTGGCTTCTGCCTTATGTGTTGCTGAATGATTTACTTGCATTGATATTTAAAGGAGGGAATCTACTCAGGGGGCTTAAATTTATATTCATATAATGTTACGCATCAGGTTTTGATGTTATTACAAAACAATCACAGATATTTCCAGTAAGTACATTGGTTTTTGGTTTCTTAATATTCAGTTCGTATATTTTATGAACGCTATATGTTTTATGAAAGTTTATTGTGAGGTGTTGTGATTCTTCGGGATGGCTTATCTTTTCAGCGAGGGATTGTTTGCCCGAGCGTGCTTCTCTGCACACCAAGGCATCGAAAGGACAACTGGAAATGGAAAAGGTGAAATGAAAGCCGTTCCTCGTGAGCTATTCTGCCAGCCTTGTTTTTGTTGGCCAGTCTGTCTCTCTCCTGCAGAGCAAGCGAGCTCATTTCGGTTGCAAAATTGAGCCGGCGTGGCACGTTCTGGGTCTGCTCTTGTAACGGATGGGTCGTCCTGATGCAGTGCGTGCGTGTGTGTATTTATACCCTATACTATGAGGCAGGCATCTGTAGCCTTCATGCACACTGTCAGACCCTACTGATTCCTCCAGCTTAAAAATGCATGGAGGTTTCTACCAGGGTAGAAGCTCATCCCCAGGAAATCACCTAGGTGATAGAGTGAAGCGCGCTCAAGCGCATCTGCGCACCTTTAATCCGTGCTTTCTCAATGTTAGAGCTTTTCTGACATCCGCGCACACACACAGAAGAAACACACACATATACACTTTCTCTGCCCATAAGTTGTATAGTGATTTTGGAGGAACTGAGGGTTGAAGTATGTATACTTAACCACCGCGACAGACTCATTGCCTTGAGTAAATAATGCGGTGTTAAAGTATGTTAAAGATTCATGCCTGTTGTCCACACTGGAAAGAATGTCGAACAGTAATGTTTCCCTGGAACTGGGGCAAATAACTTGGTTAATTTTGGGTTAATCTGTCATGTTTGTTCACATAGCTAGAATAAGGAGGATTTTGGCCCTGGCAGAGTTGACAAAAAAGTAATTGCACAGCGAAGCAGTGTAGTCCCCTGGACAGAGTGACATTAGCTGTATTGTTTTCATCAGAGCTCCACTGTACGACTCCAATAATGCTGTTTCTACACCAGTGTGAAAGCCATAATGGCATGTCTGTGCCATTTTACCAGACCTGTGCCAGAAAACATTGAGGATCTGTTCAGAACTTAAATAACCGAGTGTAAAGAGAATTTTGATATTCTGACTGAGTCAGAGATGTCATTATGAAACCAAACCCAAGCATTATCTGGTCCAAGAGGTTTTACATTGCTGTGGTGAGAGATTCTGCGGAGTGCAAGAGTTTAAAGAAAAGACTTAAGTCAAAGCCTTGCATATAGAGAAGGAGAAAGGAAAAACGAGGAAAGGGGGAGAACTGGGGGGTGGGTGGAGGGGGGAGAAGTGGAGGAGGCAGGGGGAGAAGTGGAGGGAGAGATCTAGGGATGGATGGAGAGAGAGGGGGATGGAGAAAGATGAAGGGACAGAGAGAGGGGTGAGAGAAGGATGGATGACGTGAGGGAGGTTCAGGAAAAAACAAGACAAGGGATGGATGTGAGTCACTTTCCATTCTGAATATTATGTACTGCTCGTTAGTTTGTTTTGCAACTTTATGCAACTCAAACATGGTCCCAACATCTCCATTATTTATAAACCTGATTGTATTACATTAGATTCTAGTGTGGAATTGAGAATGACTCCAACCTCCACTTGACAACAGATCTGCATAATGCAAAATTCATGCCTGCTCATTTCTGGCAACAGGGTCAATGGACCACCCATTGCCACTGTGTTGAATTAGCATATTGATGATGTGTTGAATAATTGATGACGGAGGAGTGGATTACAAGCGGGATTTGTTGTTGGAACACAAATCGGGGAAAACAAGGGTGAGGCCTGGTTGTTTAATGAGGTTTTAAAACACGTTTAAACATCCCTTTGAACTAAATTATCTTTTTCATTTGGATTCGACTGCCTGTTGTTTATCTAGCTAGAGAGTCTTCAGTTGGTAGATACTTTCTGGGTCGTACAGCAAAACAATTTGTATTCCCATTTAAAGTTTATTTCCAAAAGTTATTGTCACGCACGCCACAGAAAATAAATCTGTAGCTACTTGTCTTGTAGTCTTGTGTGGTTTGCTTAGGTTGCAATCATTGAGTAAGGTGCTTAATATTTGTTTGATTTTAAAGAAATTAACTGGTTGGTGGGACTTCAGATATAAATATGGTTAATAAAACCTTGGATACCCAGTGTTATTTGAGCACAACACAACATACCACTCTGAATCAGTGGTCTGAATCAGGGAGCTCAAAAAGACTGAGAAACCAACTGCACAATTATTTGCCAGGCCTTGACTACAAAATGGCTGCCTGTTACACGTGAAAAACAAATCTACACAAAAACTGATTGTGCCCATCTAAACTGTTAGCGCGCAGTTCAGTCAGCCCTCTCTCTGGCTCTTAGGGGCTGTTTCAGGATTAGGGCAAGGTGAGAGTCTTGCCCTAATCCTGGTGAGGATAAAGGAGCGGTTGTACCTCGCAGACTCAGTCGCCTGCAGGCCGGGGCTGGATTACTAGGCTACATGTCTCAAAGTCTCCACTTCAGCTCGGGAATGGAACATATTGTGGTCACCTGCTTCCTGTTGGGGAAAAAAAGTCTTTACATCTCATGTTTGAAGGAGATGGAATGTGTCACGGAGCATGGTCATGGTTCAGTCCACAAATTCTATTTCAGTTCACGACTCTTAACCCAGTTTCTGTGTTCCCGCTGCCTGCAGTCTCTGTGTAATGTCGGAGTTAGTGTTGGAACGAGGCCGCCTGGTCAGGAATAAGAACAGGCCTTGGTTTGCCCGGGAGAAAACGTGTGTCACAGCAGGGACTGAGCTGCTCTTTCAGACCCAGTCGACTGAAAATATTGTCCCTGCCCCTGCGTGACAAGTTTTTACCAATTATGAGACTGTGTGTGTGTGTGTTCGTGTGTGTGTTCGTGTTCGTTCATGTACCAATGTCATATCTCTGAATCTGTGGTTTTGCTCTATTTGTGTTTTCGGTTGCTCTGTGCCCTAGATACATTTTTTCCTTTCTGTGGTGTGTCTGTGTGAGTCAGGCAGATGCTTCTGTGTGGGTTCCATCCCCGCACTCTGTCCCCTTCATTCATGTGTGTGCACGCACGTGCTCTCTCTGTTCCGTCTAAGGTGACACTTCCTCCACTCCCCTAGAGAGAAAAAAAAAAATGATATTCCCTGCTGTGCCAACACCTTTCAAGTGCCAACATCTCTGGAAGGGAGCCACGGCAGTTAGCAGACTGAGAACAGCTGTGGATTGGATTGCCAGGAAGTGATTCAGCTCAGTCAAAACTTTGCTTCATCTGCATAATTTAGCAGACTGCAGCTGGAGAACTACTGGTTTAAGTCAGCCATTGAACTTTGTGTTTTTACCGGCTGTCTTTTTTTTTGATTGCTATTGCAAATCACAGAAGTTAAATTGAACCAGTGAAACAAATCCCTTGAATAATAGTCTTGTGAATGAATTGGGGATAACATAGGAACTGAGTCCAGACTTGCGGTGTCTGCTACACAGTGAGCTCCATTTCAGCAAACCTAAAGCTAAGTTAAATCCCGGGGCGTCCAGGTTTTACAGGTTTAAGGCTGTCTGTAAGATTTGAGCTATTTTGACAACCTGAATTATTGATGCAGCAGCTGGCGTTGGCACAAATGTTCTGGGTTCTGATGATAGCTGTGTCTAGGCCAATCAGATCAAGCTCCATGGCTAAATACATGGTACTTCAGGTCGTGTATTGACAGTCTTTTATATTTTGAGGAGGGAGTTTCAAGAGCGCTGCAGCCGTACATGATTACCCGGAGGCAGTGGTGTAGACCACCCTAGGCCACAATGTGTATTCATTAACGCAAAGGCAATACAGAACTTAACTCAAGGCAATACGCCGTTATAATGGAGGCCTCTACATTTTTACAGAAAGAAATATTCTAGTCCAATTAGCCTACCTTGATATGGTCTGTTTTGTCACGTTGCCATGCCAACATTCTTGTTAACAGGCAGGTACATGTTTATAGCCTAGCGGATTCAGCCAAATAGATCACAACGATTTGAGTTTTTGGGGTCCGAAAAAGGAAAAGGAGAGAGATCGCTTAAGAAAATGATATATTGAAAGCAAATGTAGTCTTTTTTTACTAGATGTTTCTACAGATTCCATGCCATCTATTCATTCAGTATGCAATGACTACTAAGTGTCATTGGTTAGGCAGGATGGTTCATTATTAGACTTTTTTTTTACAAAATAAAAACTAAATACAACACATACAATGTAACAAAATAACAACAACCAATCACATCGCCTGCTTTGGTTGATTTTGGACATCTCTACCATTGCTGCCTGAAGTTAGCACTTGGGGTCATGTTGCCAAAGACTAGCCTCGGCTGATTTCATCCCTCCTGAGAGCAATCAAGCTCATGTGGCATGTAAATTAGCAACCAACCGCAACTGCCTCAAAAAAGCAGAACACTGTCCTTCACAGGAAATTGGCTACAACGATGCATTTAACTTTGGAGCGAATTTCAGTAGCTCCAGAACACAACCGCAATCATTTTTACCTAGTCGGCTGGGGGATTCGAATGAGCACCCGTTTGAATCCCTGTCCAACGCTCAAAACTGCAAGGTTATCAATCGCTCCCAGAAATATCAGTAGGGCTGTCGTCTCTGTCCTCTGAGGGTCCATCTGTCTTTTCTCTCACTTCATCTGCCTCCCTCTCCTTCTTTATCTCCCTTTTGCTCTTTCTACCCCCTCCCGTCACTTCTCTTCAGGCCCTGTCCCTCTCCGACAGGCCGTGCTTCTTATCAAAGAGACACGTCTACTCTTAAGCCTACTCAGGTGTTGCCCGCCTCCTCCATTGTAAGCCCACATAGCCAGAGCCAGAATGGTATTATATTACCAGCTTATTTTCTCTCCTCTTCAGCCTGACCCCCACCCCCACCCCCTGAGGCCTACTCAGTATATCAGCCACCGCAGAGCCATTCTGTTTGCTTCTTCTCCGCCCAGAGAACACTGGAATCAAATCAAAGCTCAACCCTCAGAGTCAAGATGAGCGTCGCGCTCCGATTCAACTGCAGTGAAAAGAGGGATTTTTCCAACTTTGGCGCGGCTGTGCACACGTGCCTAGTTGTTGCGAGTTACCGAATCCTAACCTGTGTGTGTGTGGTTCTACGTGTGTGTGGTTCTACGTGTGTAGTAAAGCATGTGTCCTCTTTGTTTTTCCAGTGCTGGCTAGTTTCCGAGGGACTGTGCAGCATGGCTTACCGTTGGAGATCGGCGACACCGTACAGCTTCTGGAGAAATGCGAAGGTAACTGATAACCGGCATTCATTTCACACCCTAACCTGTAATCCTGCCCTCGTTGAGCTGCACAGCCAGCCGCCGCACCTCACCGATGGGCTGATAGTACATCAACTGCTGCTGCCGGGATCGCAGTCAACCTTGGAAGTTGGGCCACGTATCCTGTCCCAGTCAATCCCTTGCACATGAAATCTTAATAGACCCCTTTACATTTTTCCTATTTGATGTGGTAAATGTTTGCGGAGGCTCTCAGTTTGCCACTGTTTCCTGTGTCGCAGGAAGCAGAAGGCTTAAGTTCCTGCTTCCAGCCTACATGGAGATTGTGTGTGTGTTTTTGAGTGCCTTCCTGAAAATGACAGAGACACTGAGTGCTTTTTTTGCACATCTGTTTGTGCACATACTGAAGAGAGCGTGTGTCTGGGTGTGCACTTGCTTGTATGTCTTTGCAATGTGCCCTTGCCTGCCTGTGTATGCCAAAAGAGTGTGTAAGCCTCAAATCCGAAATGCACACACAATCCAGCTTTGACTTTTGACTCAATTTCAGAGCAGCGCAGCCTTCCCTCACCTCTTTCCTGTCTCCTCCCTGGCTAACTCGTGAAGCGGTCTCTCTCTGTCCTCATGGCTCCACCACCGCACTTCCTGTTGTTGCTCAAGGCCAGAACGACAACAGAACCACTTGAGATGGCTGAGGATGCATTCGAAAGCTTGAGCAAAGGAAATAATCTGTGTGTTGACGGGAAGGTCTGTCAAATGCGTTTGCCGGAGTGGAGACCCGTTACTCTACAGGTTCTGTCGGTGTCGACAAGCGGGATCAGTCCAGCAAGGTGTAACACGCCTCATACGACGGCTTCCCTGACGACAGTGCCTTCTGCCAGTTGACCTGAAACAAGATAGACTTCCCTGAAAGGAAAGGCCCTGCTGATTTGCTTCAGTCGGAATTTAGACCGCTAGGCAGCGGTGGGTCCCGTTCTCGCCTTATCTCTGCGGCTCTCCCCTGTTTAACGCAGTCGCGGAGGGGTGTTAGAGTGGGTAGCACCTTAAGAACCCCGGCTCACTGACCAGTCTGGTGTTCGCAGCAAATCCCAGATACCAGATAACACCATGCCGGAATGCTGCAGTAAACACTGTGGTGATAGACATGGCCTCCCACCTTCGAGTGCTAAATGAGCATTTGTATACACTGATGTAGATATGAGGGAAAATCGATTTTGCGATAAATGGCCTAGATCGGCGCAACACTAATGAATAGAATGAAATTATGAAATGACTACGGCCCACCATAAAAAAAAGGCAAGGAAGAAAATAAAGACATCCCTTAACTACTGCTTTGATGGCAGTAAGCAAGAGTGTTGTCCCTTTTAAGAATCGCACAAGTTGACAAACATATTTTACATTTTCTGTGTTTCTTGGATATTGCAAGGAACAATGTTGCCTGCGATGAATGGTTCGGCATTGATCGATTTCAGTTCAGTGTTCCAGCTTTTCAGTGTACAAATGACTCTGTTTGAAGGTAACGCACGAAGAGTGAAGGTTTCATTTGGGATTCAAATAGACAGCTCTCCCTCTCTTCTGCTTCCACATCTGATGATGTAGTTGATTACCTGCAGGTTGACTCTGTAACTGTATGCATGAGAAACTGTCTTCAGTCTTAATAGGAATGCTGTCTCTTCATTCAGTGGACACACACACACACACACACACACACACACACACACACACACACACACACACACACACACACTTACAGATGGACAGATGAGAAATGGTAAAGAAGAGGGTTTTGAAAGTCACAGTGACCTTTTGTCTTTTCAGGCTGGTACAGGGGATTCGTCCTTAAGAATCCAAATGCCAAGGTGGGTGAGACACTTGTGTCCCGTTGATGCTGTCGTTTCAGCTGGTATTTTCAGATTAAAAAAAATATAATCTCTACTTTGGTCTGAGCGCTGTGCCGCATGCAGGTCAATAGCAACAGTGTCATTGTTGAATAATGTCAAACGGACACGTGCACACACGCAAACAGAAGTAAATTAATTGGTTTTGATTTTATATATCATTTACGCTCACTAACGTAATGCGTTAATTTTAGTCCCAGTGTGATGATACATTTTCAAATTATGTTCACCATTCATTAGCTGCTTCATTCTCTTCCCTCAGGGAATATTCCCCTGCAGTTACATTTACTTGAAAAATGCCCATATCAAGAACAAAGGGTAAGTAATGAGTCGTCTCTGTACGTGTTCCTGTGTTTGTGTCTGTCTCGCTGTCACCCTCTGTCTGTCCAGCGGAAGGCCAACAGCCTCATTAGATTGGCCAGTGTGGGATGTGAAGAAAGTGTCTCCCTGTTGCTGCGGAGAAGAAACATTGTATAAATATTGATGTAACTTCATAATAAACAGAACCAAGGTCAAGTCCTGCTTTGACAAGCGTTTAATAATGACACAGGAATTTATTGGGGTGTGTGTGGGGACAAGCTCTATTTTTTTTTTATCTCGACCGCTTATGACATTGCATCCCACTGCTGGCTTGCCTGTGAAGGTAAGAAGGGTGAGTCCTGGTTGGTCCTTGGACGGGTGACCAAATGCTGCAGGAAGGGTTGATGGAGGGCCAGTAGGTGGCGCTCTTCTCTCTGGTCTACAGACATCCCAATGGCCCAGGGCAGTGAAGGGGACATTGACCTGTTTAGGGTGTCTCAATTCAGATGGGACCTAAGAAGTCCCAGAACACTAATGGCGAAAAGGGCCTGGCAGCGTCATGGCTTCCTAATCACCTCTAGCTGCTGTTTGGCTTTTTCACTCACCTCTCCCAACCCCTCCACGACCAAACCCCAGGATCATAACCGTGAATGAGAATGTGTCTCAGTCGACTTTAATGTGTAAGGAATTAGTGGTCGACCGAATAATCGGCGCCAATAGGATGATATACAAACTATTGCTATCGGCAGAACATGGCTCCGATAGTGGTCGATGGCTGCGCAGCCTCTGCTGGTCACTGGCGATTTACATCACCATGCGATGAGCCGGAGGCTCCATACATGAAGTCAAGGTAATATCACTGTGTACGGTACCTGAGATCATTTATATTTAAATGAAAGTTAACTTTCAGACAGCGTTATTTGTTTTTATGAGCATGATAAGGTTATTGGTTATAGACTGACATTATTAATGCATTCGACTGAAGATAACTGCTGCTCCGCCGAAAGTATGCGCTCTCTGTTTTGCTAGCAAGCATGGTTGTTAGAATTTGGTTAGCCGTAAGTGCAAGCCAAGCACAACTATGGGCCAATGGCCATATCTGATCATTTGGGGACCACTTTTCCTGAAAATGTGTGCGTATGATTAACTCCTGATTGTAATCTAAACAACTGTTAAAGACCCCACAGAATGGCACTCTTTCTTGATTTTATGAGAAACCAGTGCTGGAGAGGGGCTGCCATAAATGCTCGACAGACTTTAAATTACGTTTTTCAATGTAGACTAAATCAGAGATATTTTTCTCAGAAAGCAATTCTCCACTCCATGAAAAAACCTTCAACACATTATTCTAGCGATGGGGCTAGAAAACGTGGGCTAAACCTTGCGGTCCTGGGGTAAACATTGGAACAGCTGATTGTACAGCAAGGCTGACAAGTGACATTCAAGTAGTATCGGTTTTCAGTTTATTTCTCCCCACAAAAGTAATCTTTTGACAATATAATGCAACATTATCAGCTCCTTGTTCACGATACAAAACAGGGAGGAAAAGAAACCATTCAACTTTTACTTTACTTAATGTGGCGTTCTCTCTCCCAAATACTCCAGCCATGTAACTATCCATTCATTAAGTTAAATCGCACACTTTAGGGTCCTCCTTAATCTGGGATTATGCACGAACATTAATGGCTTGTAGGAGTAGCATTACAATGTAAGGGGACGCGCAACGGACGTAATCCTTCCTGGCCAATGATAAATCACAGAACAGCATCGCCCATTGTAGAACATAATTCTTTCCAACAATGTAATCCACCAAATCACACTTCAGGATATCCTGTTACCAACGTATACAAGAGGAGCCACCTTTCTGGAGCGAATGCAGAAATGCTGTTTTCTCCAATATAATATCATGGTTCTCAACTGGAGTAACTAACTTTATGGGGAAAAAATAGCTAAAGATATATACATAGCTCAGAGTTTACGTTAGCCTGCAAATGCTGGTATATTTCGGTTGGAAAATAGGCCAAATAAATAGATTAATAGCATATTAAATAGCCTAATATTCTGTGACCTATACGATCTGTTGCCAAGACAAACAGCGTGCCTCTGCTGTTTCAGTAAGACATTACTGAGTGTTTGGTCATGTGACTGAGCGTGGCACAAGATTCAAAAGCTGCACACTCCGGTAGCAACTCCAGCATACATGTTTAAAATGCAATGGGACAGCATATATTTATATCCATAAATTTTAATGTGCATTATCTAATTAGGAAATATGGTTGGAAATGACAAATTTGACTTAGAATATTAGTCAATATTTTACACACGCTTGTTTTTTTTCTTTTGTTGATCAGAGTTGATCCGAGTTTCAGTAAATGATCTGTGCCTTAACATAAGTACGCAGAGCTGTCAAATGCTTTTCTACACCCATGGCCTAGTCATCCTATGGAAACTGATATAATTCGCATGGTATTTGTTGAGACGTTTCTAACATTGGCTTCAAAATCCTTATTCAGATTGGAAGCATGATTTTGTAATCCAAATATTGTGCAAAAAGATAGCTGTCTATAAAATAATTGTGATCTGGCTCAAATTATTGCGATCAGGCAATTTATGTAATATTTGCGACAGCCCTAGTAGTAGTCTATATGCTAATTACGCAAAAATTGTGATTAGTTGATTCTGCTGACTAATTTAAATAAAAAGCATTTGTTGGATCATAGCAATTGCTGTTTTTTTGCTGTTTAAATGTAGGCTATTATATAGCAGTTTAAAACATATGTCCGGTAGCTGTTCCTTATGGCCAGATTTCTGGAATTTTAACGGCCATATTGGCAGTGAAAAAAAAGGCTAATGTAAACTCTGATATAGCTCCTACCAACAGTGTTATTTTGCATAGTAGAATCAGTCAGTTTGATGTTCAGTTCCAGATTTATTTGTTTATTTAGGTATTTACTTTGACTTAGATGTTCAGTTCAACAGTTACAATAATTCTAATAAAGTCAAATTGTTCATTTCCGACAGTGTGGGGGGTGGTATCGGCTGATTAATCGGCTATCGGCTTTTTCCTGCTCCAAACTATCTTTATTATATCGGCCTTTAAAAATCCACTATCAGTCGACCTCTATAAGGAATGTATGAGGTCACTACTGTGACTTACTTAATTTCTTGAATGGAAATGTACGCACTTGCAACTGTAAGTCGCTACGCACGAGGGAGTCGGCTGAATGACTCTAATGTGAATGTTTAAAATCTGGGTCGGGTGGGTGAACGGCAGTAACTAGACCCTCTCCCGTCTTTCCTCCCCTCCGATCCACAGGCAGTTTGAGACAGTAATTCCCATGGAGGACTCGGTCATCACGGAGATGACATCCACCCTGAGAGACTGGGGCGCCATGTGGAAACGGCTCTACGTGGTAAAGAGCGCTCAACACACGCATGTAGGAGCACACAGGAATACGCACGGGCATGCATGGATTTACACATACACACGCATGTGCAGAGACACACACGCATGCGTAAACCCTACCTCCTGTAGAAAGATGAATATGACTGAATATTTGACAAATGCTTTTTAACAAGTGAAGAATATAGTTTGGCTCAGCCGTGGAAGCTCTTCATAATCATT
>JACXGI010007513.1:0-36775 GCA_016801175.1 Esox masquinongy
CGAAACATTGCAAAAATCAGAAACTTTCTATCAAAAACTGATGCAGAAAAACTAATCCATGCTTTTGTTACTTCTAGATTAGATTACTGCAATGCTCTTCTTTCCGGTTACCCTGACAAATCAATAAATAAACTTCAATTAGTGCTGCACACGGCTGCTAGAATCCTAACTAGAACAAAAAAATGTGAACACATTACTCTAGTACTAGCCTCTTTACACTGGCTGCCTGTTAGGGTTAGGGCTGATTTTAAGGTTTTACTGTTAACCTATACATCAATACATGGACTTGCTCCTACTTAGCTCGCTGAAATGATCCAGCCATACATACCTACACATAACCTTATATCGCAAGATGCAGGCCTTTTAATTGTACCTAGAATTTCTAAACAAACAGCCGGAGGCAGGGCCTTCTCTCATAGAGCTCCACTACTGTGGAATGATTTGCCAATTAAGGTTAGAAATACAAACTCAGGGGAAACTTTCGAGTGTCTACTAAAGACTCATCTCTACACCATGGTCTATGATTAAGTGTAGTCTGGCCCAGGGGCATGAAGGTGACCAGAATGGCTTGATACTGTCCACCCTTGCTGTCTTGCCAGGTGGGCTCTCATCGCCACTGGGATGCCCTCCCTCCAACGCCATTCGGGGGCGGAGTCACTGGCTTGTTGTTGTCTCTCTTTTGCGCACTTGTGCAATTGGCCTGTACTCTGCTGGCAATACTCGACCCTCATTCAGGGTGGTTGCGGTTGGTGGGTGTCCCTTTGGTTGACGCTTGGCAATGTGGGTGGATTGATTTCCTGCCTGTTGGGCCCTGTCCGGGGCCTCCCCCGGATAGGGCCACAGTGTCACCGGACCCCCCTGTCTCAGCCCCAAGGTCTTACGCTGCTATATTAATGTGCTGGGGGAGTAGAGTCAGTTCTCCTTCTCCACTATAAATCCTTGTAGATCTAAGGAATGCATTTTCTAAATTTTCCCTGTCTCCTGCCGTTTTAAACTTAGGAGGACATGAGGTCCTGGCCCACACCTGAGGAGTACCAGGCTTGAAAGACCCATTGCTGTCCCGGTCCAAAGTCCTCCTGGTTGTGTTGCAGATCAAGACGATACCTGACGATTTCAGCTGCCACTGTGCTGACACCTCCCCCTCCCCGTGTTGTCCCTTTCCTTGTCCATCTGGTCATGCTTCCGACCTGGACTAAGTTTAAATAGACTCTGGACTCACCCCACATGCATTTATTAATTATTACAATTTGTACTCTTAATATGTTCACCCGGAACAGCCAGAAGAGGACTGGTCACCCCTCTGAGCCTGGGTCCTCTCTAGGTTTCTTCCTAAATTTCGGCCTTCTTAGGTAGTTTTTCCTAGCCACTGAAATTCAACACTACTGTTGTTTGCTCCTTGGGGTTTTAAGGCCGGGTGTTTTGTAAAAGCACTTTGTGACAACTGCTGATGTAAAAAGGGCTCTATAAATAAATTTGATTGATTTGATTGATTGATTGATCAACTGGCAGCTTCATTAAATAGTACCCGCAAAACACCAGTCAACAGTGAGGCGACACCGGAAAGCCAGCGTCAGATGGCTTTTCCATTAGGTCAGTCAGCCAGGCGACAGTCTCATAAACCAGTGTTTCCCAATCCTGGTCCTCAGGACCCAAAGTGGTGCGTGTTTTTGTTTTTGCCCTAGCACTCATACACCTGATTCAAATTAAAGACCTGATGATAGGTTGATCACATCAATCAAGTGTGTAAGTGGTAAGGCAACATTTAAAACAGGTGTGTGAGTGTTAGGGCAAAAACAAAAATGTGCACACCTTTGGGTCCCGAGGACCAGGATTGGGAAACATTGTCATAAACAATAGGATCCCCAATTAGGGCAACTAAACATAAGAGATGCCTACAGGGCATCCCTACTCTCAGGGCCTGACTGCAGGGATGCCCTCTAGGCATCTCTATGTTTGTTTTGTTGGTCCCCAATTAGAGGCAGCTACCCGGCATTGTCTCTAATTGGGGATCCTATTTAAGTTGCCCTTTAGTAAACTGAGTTGTGGATTATTGTTTGTTCTTCTGGCCCTTCAGTTTGAGGTTGCGGTCACGCCTCCTTGGAAACCAATGAGGGAATGTTGATCAACTACTGCTTTGTGCCTTGGGCCCCGCCATCCAACAATGACAGGTAGCCTCTCTAATCAGTCTCCTCCTTGCCCATCCAGTTTGGAGGTACTGCCTTTCCACAACTCTGTTTCATAGATCTTTTGAAAGTATGTTTACACCCATAGTGGATTCTTTGCTTTGAATTGCACTAAGTGGAGACTGCTTTTAATCTGAACTAATCAAAGTCAATACAGTTGATCACAGATGGAAGCCAATTAGCTTGATTTGTGATCTGGTGGTTGTTTGCCTCAGCACATTGACAACTGAAATTCTAAGGGGGGTGTTTATTGTTTTCATTGTTTTTTTAATTTACATTGTTTTTTTCTGTAAGTCCAGGTCTTCAAATGTTTATCTGGATTCACCTAATTCTAATGCTAAAATCTGTGAAGCAAATGTGTCATGAAGCAAAATTGGCCTTTGAAACAGTGTAGCCTTGCAAAACCATCCACTTTAAAATCAAAGCAAGATAAATGGCAACACTAGTGTAACAAAGGAAAGCCAGTAATGTAGTAGCAATGTCGGATTTCTTTGAACAACACTTAATAAAACATTTGACAAACTTGAATGATTATTTTTATACATTTTTAAAATACACCAGAGCAATAATATATTTTCGAAAGAATTGGAAGTAAAAGATTCAAAATAAACCCTGCTTTATGAATTAATTACACACGATCAAAATAAATCAATAACTTAAAAAAATACAAAACTATGTCAACTAAAAGGGCATCTTTTTTATTTCAAGGGCATATTTACTGTGACTGAATTATTTGACAATATACATTTACACTAACATTACAAAGTTTCTGTGTTCTTCAACAAGCCTGAAGGGGCCCATGCTGATCTGAAACTTTCCGACTCCACTCCAAAACAGTCCTCTAGTCACTTCAACACAACATGGTAGCCATCATTTTTTTCATCTGCAATTAGAAGGCCCATTTTACACAACAAATGACACATGGATCCAAATTGCATATCTTCATAAAGTATTTCTGGACAATGTATTACCTTTAAGTGTGCTGATTACAAAGCTTGTTTCCTCAGTGAAGTTCTGCACCATCTGAGAACGACGGTTATGAAAAAAACCCGATTAATAATAGTGTTAAAATAGAAATGTAATTTTTGACTATTCATTTGTTTGACACTAGTAGTTACAAAGAAAGTTTGCAGCACAACATTGCTCAAATCCAATTTATTTAGTAATACTTCAACAGGAGGCTGCATTCAGTACATTGTTTTACATTCTGGAATGTTTAATTGAACATAAACCATGTTGTTCTGAGTTACCAGATTCATAAGTGATTTTATGCAATTGCCTTTTACACAGGGTAATTTTGTGATATTTTGTGTCCCCAGGCTGAAGCCTGGCTGACTGACCTAAAGACAGTCTCATAAACAACCTCAATACAAATAACCAAATTACTTGACAAGCCCTACAACACCAGCACTATCAGTACTCATTGACATATGTATCACCCATGAATGCCTGCTGCTAAACAAAGGTGCCTACTGCCCAATTCGACTTCTGCATTCTCTTACTTCACCTCTGTCTCAAAATACTTTGTACGTCAGGGTCTTTACTGTGTAAAGCTAAGAAATTGTTTTTGAAGTTATAAAGTACAAAATGTCCATCTATTAAAACAAGAATTAAGCAAATGCATAAACTTAAGGGCTTCACAACTAGATTCAGACGTACACAGGTTACGGTCGACGGGGGACGTCAGGGTGCTGGAACATTATAATAATTATTTTTAAAAAATTTATACTATACACTGCAAATGGCCCCAAACTAAGACCCAAAATAAATTATATTGGAAAATAACAAACATTTTTTTTAACGATTTCTCTATTTGGAGGAACAACTGAAAACAGATATCCTAAATAAAGAAATATTTTGCTGACCCCCCCACCACCCTCGGCTGTACGCTATATCCTTTCTCTAAAATCTAAGCCCTGCCTTCTCTTACCTCGTCAGAGACCAGTACATGTATCCCTGTGGGACCTTGTCTGTATATATGGCTGATCTGCTGGGGAGTTACGCTGTAAAGCAGAGCTATCTTCTCAGAAAGGCTTCCCACTGTCAGGTCCTCCAGATATAGAGCATGGTATACTATAGACATAGAAGGGATGGAAATTCACAAAAGGACAAGGATTATCATTAGGTAAAAGATTATTTTGCTTATACTGGAAAGTTACTAATGCCTAGTCACAGGAGGTTCTTGGTCCAGAACATTTGTTTCTGCGAAACCTGGCCCTTAGTGTCAGATGAATTGTACCCACAGTGATTGGAGATGTGCAGTAACCTACCTTCTCCTCCGCCTGGTTTGGTTTTTGGTTGGTTCCTGGCATGTTGCTGACACACATAGATGGTAAGGCGAGGCTGGATACATCTGCACAGAGGACAACCGACGACACATATTGGGAATTGACCATGGTACATATCTGATATGTGATGTACCATAGTTCTTGGCCTGAACTTCTTGCCACTGCACTCCAGTCTCACCTTCCTTTGATGGTGTTGAACAGTCGGATACCATCTGCTGGACCACAGATTTGAATCAGGTCCTCTCTGCTCATTTTCAACAGATCAGCACCTAAAACATTCGCACAAGATCCACAGTCACTTACAAACTGGTCTGATGACGTTTTGGAGAAACAAAGACATAGAAAGAGAAAAAAAATCCTGGTTATTTTTTGCCTAGGCTATTGGCATTAAAAAGTTAGAAACAATTCCACATTTAGTTTTTGTATGGGAGTACCAGTTATCTGTGAATTATTTAACTTTTAAATATTTTTTCCAAGCTAATATTTATTTTCACTGGAAATGTCTTATGCATCACGATGCTACATAGACAGCAAAAACCTTTAGAAACAGGCCTAACATTGTCAAGGAAATGCTTTCTCTGGTAACAGTGGTTAAGAAAATATATTTAAATTAAAACTTAAGTTAGTTAAATCACACACACACACTACACAGTACCTGTGAAGCTGGAGAAGAGCCTACAGAAAGGCGAGAACCTGTGACGCTGAAGCCACTGCAGAGTGTCCTGTGGTGAGGACGATGACACAAGGTGCTACATGTCAAAAAGAAGAAGAGCCCTTGAAATCAGTAGCTATAGCACCCACTGACTGCCCACTGTCTCCAAAACATTGCCTAAAAAGATAAGAGATGAAAGCAATGGCATTAATACTACTTCTCCCGTTACTTACATCAGAAGAACAGCCGGACAGAATCAGCTCCCCCTGCTGGATTGGAGAGCTGTTGCTACAGTGTCACAAACGGGGAAGAGGACATAAGTTGGGTCATTGAGTAAATATTCGCCCTGATAAAACTAGTACAAATACGTACTTTCAACTGGATTGCACTGCAGATAATGGAGTATCCAGTTTTCTAACCTCTTATTCTACTTAAAAGTTCTTTCCTCAAAAATGGGTGGCCCTGCAACTAAACCGCCAAAAATGCAGATGTTTTATATTTGCAGTCTATAAATCCAGAAAGGAGAGGGGTCTTACCCATCACTGAAGCTACAGGACTTCGGGGAGGTGTGATAGACGGAGGAAAGAGAGCTGTTAGTGCTACTGAGATTTGGGGCATCAGGCCAGGGCGAACACTAAAAAAAAGAGAGATATAAAAGATTACTTTAATAAGATATTCCTAGCAAAGAGAGACACTTCTGGTTACTTTTTAACTAGGACACTGTTGCCTCAAACAGGTGAGATTTTAAAACCAGGTTCATAGAAAACAAGCACTTCTGGGTCCAGAACAACAAACACTATTGGTTTTAGAATAAAAAACAGTATTGCTTTTAGATCAAAAAACACTATTGGTTTCAGAATAAAAAGCACTATTGGTTTCAAAATAACAAGCACTATTCATTTCAGAACAAAAAGCACCATACATTCCAGAACAGTGTAGCACAATTTGTTCCAGAATAAAAAGCACTATTGGTTCCAGAATAACAGGCACTATTGGTTCCAGAACAACAATCAATATTGGCTCCAGAACAACAATCAATATTGGTTGCAGCATGCTGAGTGACACCAAAAGATAAGACAATGACGCACTGACGTCAAAACAATCTATAGCTGATCAGAATGACTTTGACAACTGTGTTTAACAAATCAAGGAGAGGATTAAAGCAACATACTGAAATGTAATGAGAGAATATCTTGTCTAGTGTCAACCAGCCTGTGTCAGGATCCTATACCTCTGTAAGCATGGTTGTTTCATGAGAGGGTTGGTATTTCTCCCTGTCTTGATGGGACTTTTTGTCAATCTTTTCCTTATCAGTCTTCAGTTTGCGATCAGCTCCTTTTGGCTTCAAGACAAACAGAAGTTAGTACATTAATGAACAGTTCATGAAAGTTCCTCACGAGTACAAAGACATGAGTGATAAAAAGACCCTTTACCTTAAAGACCTTGACCTGACAGCTAGAGGAGTGGACATGCTCCAGGTACTCTCCGTGTTGGTCCTGAGTGAAGGTGTCTATCTGGATACGGAATGGCACTCCCTTCTCCCCACCGTGCTTCCTAGGAGTGAACTCAGTGCTGATACAGTTGACCTGCACACAAAAACCGACACCGTATCCATTTAAGTATATAATTAGAATTTAAAATGCAAGGGACAGGGGTACCATTGGAAAATACACTGTAAGTCACACTGAGACTGTATGTGAACATTTGTTTAGTTTTACCCCAGTTTCACCTTTAGACACCTGTACTGTAATCTACTAATGCAGGCAAAAAAATAGGTATGCTACCTGGATGCAAACAGAGGCATTCTTGACAGGATCCCAGAGGAACTCTATAGTGTTGAGCTGCATCGGATTAGCACGAGGCTCAACGACACCCACAGAGAGGGGGATATCTGGACACAATCAGTCAGTCAGTCACAGCAGACCAGAAAAGATGTACCACTATTTCACAGACCAATTTAAAATCACTTAACTTACACAGTAATTAATGACAAAGTAAGAACTGCTCGGATATTACAGATCAGTCATCAAACTGACTGCAGTGATGGTGTCTGCAGGAGACCAGACTCACCGATATCCAGGATCCTGTCCCCTGGCCTATTCCACTTCCATCCCTCTAACTGCTGATGCTCTGTGTACTGCAGGCGCCGGTCATGAAACACCACTCGTACAATGCTCTGTAAAGAAGCAGGCTGAAGCATTAGTACACAGCACAATCACACATCAGACAAACACATCAGACTTGCAAATATCCAATTGCCATGTTGGCAAAGAGCAAAAGCTGTGTACACAATCCCTCCCTTTTAAGATTATTTCTTCAGGTAACAATGAAGGAGTTATATTCACATGGAAATCATTATTTTTGTCTTCAGCATCTATGTAAAAAAAAAATGCAAGGCTTCCTATTATTAAAAAACATATAAAGATAGATAATGCCTGGGTAAAGACATCACAATCCATTAAGGCGGACGGATAGGCAGTAATCTAACTGCCATGATAAAATACTTTTTATAAACCATTTGTTCACAGGTGCTAGGGATAATAGGTCTTATAAGTTCTTCTGAATGTAGCATGATAAGTGCGGAATCATTGGTACTGATTGAGAACACACAGAAGTCTTAATTTAAATGCACTGGTCTGGATGGCTAACTACACAGTGGATAACAGCCTGTGTATGCTCTATGTATACTCCACTACTGTCTCCACAAAAAGCATGGGACAACATTTCATGTTCTTCCTCACAGCTGCATTAGTATATAGTCAATTGCACACATTAGGACCCACTAGGAAAATAAACAAATCATAAAGTTAACAACCTGTAAAAACATTACATGCTTGCATTCATTTCGACTTAGAGAATCCTGCCCAGAGCCCAAGGCCATAGACAGACAGCATGTCATATGTTTGCACAAGTGCCACCTGTTCCATTCTGGTGTTGTTAGACTGCTTCAGTGAACATAACCGAAATATGGCAGCCCATTCCTAACAGCCTGACGACACAGAACTTTGAAGTGGACTGAGCTTTGCATTGGGACATGTCTAAATGAAAAAAAAACATTTTCCTTCATGGAAAATTAATATAGATACCAGCCTTGGTTTTAAAATGAGTAATATCCTTGAATTTCACTGACGATGAACAAAAACGTCTATCAAATTCCTGACTCATTATTTAATTTACAAACATCAATTAATTCAACATGTGTTAATAACCTGCAACAGGGAGACCTTGCAATGTACTAATGGGTGTTATTCATAAACCAATGGCATCTTCAGTATTCCACTTGTTCTTTTTCAAAAAAAGAAATTTAGTTAAACAAACGTTCTTTCAGAAAAAACAAGAAAGTGTCTCGCTGAAGATAAAAAACAAAGAACTGTCATATACCAGCTATTAGATCAGTCATGGAAGCACATGTCACATTTGAAATACCGTAGAAAATCAAGAAATACATTTCAGTAAGGTAAAAAGATGTCCAAACGTTATGAATAAGTCCCAGTAGCAGTCTATAGACAAAAGTGGAATTGTACATCAAATGTACTTGTGCAAAAAGAGCAAGTAAAAAGTAAATTAAACTTGAAGGTAAGTAACATGGTAAAGGTGTTGTGTTGTAGGGTAAGCTGAAGTGAGCTGAATGTGTGGTAGTATATCAGTTCAGAAGAGAAGTTGGGTGATAGTACCAAGTCGTCAAAGATGGCACCCGCCCAAACCCAGAAGTGGAAAGAGGGTTGAGGGTCTGTGTGTGGACAGTTTCAGTAAATGGATGATGCATATAAACATTAAAGAAAAAAGATCAGGAAAGAGGTCACATGAAAGTCAAATACATACACAATACCTTTAACCTACCTTAACACATTTGCTGCTTATATCTGTATACTCCACTAGTTTTCTGTTAAGCATACGGATTTCGTAGGACTGACCTACATTTTAAAACATTAAAACAAACCTGATTAAAATTGAAAAATGGGAAATCAATTAATCAGTAAAAGGGGCAGAATAGGAATAAAACTAATTCAATTAAAAAACCTTTTTTTCAGAAATACTTTACAAGTCTGGGTTTGCCCCCAGACAGCTTTAGCAGCACCCCAAAATGTCACATTGTAGTTCAGCCTGCTAATATCAACAACATTTACTTTGCAATTTATTGTTATAATATCAATCATTTCAAGTACATGCTTTTGTGCAAGTCATATCGTGAAAACATATAGAATTATAGTTCAGGCAAATATGCCTAAAGAGTAGACTCATAACTTAAAATTTTTTTCAATCATTCTTTGCTGGCGAACCAATGCTTCCCAATTCCATTCAATGACATGTGAAACTAGCCTAGTAACATTTGTAATATGGCCAACTTAGATGCACATATCCTGAACCAATGAATGCATTATTTAAATAATCTAATGGATGATCATTAATTAGACCACAGAAAAGAATAAGAAGATCAGAACAAGGAAGGAAAATGGTCCAAGATGAATACCCAAGAAAAAAAAATACCCCAGTAAGAAGATTTAAGTCTTAAGTGGAGACCTAAAGTGCTCTAAATTGGAGACTATCTAGAAATGTATGATTCCTGATGTGGGACTAGGGAAATTGTTTTTAGATGAATAAACTGAAGAAGATTTACAGGAATTATAAGGTAATCTTTTGTGGGTAGTATGTGTGTATATTTGTGTGTGTGTGTGTGTGCGCGCGTGTGTGTAGAAGTTCAAAGGTATCTTTTTGTAACTATTTTAACTATTTTCCACATTGTACAATATTAGTGAAGACATCAAAACTATGAAATAACATAATGGAAACATGTAGTAATCAAAGAAGTGTTAAACAAATAGATTTTTTAAAGTAGCAACCTTTTGCCTTCATGACAGCCTTGCACCCTATTGGCATTCTGTCATCCAGCTTCATGAGTTAGTCACCTGGAATGCTTTTCCAACAGTCTTGAAGGAGTTCCCACATATACTGATCACTTGCTGCTTTTCCTTCACTCTGCTGTCCAACTCATCCCAAACCAACCAACTGGGTTGAGGTTGGGTGGTTGTGGAGACCAGGTCATCTGATGCAGCATCAAATATCCCTTACACAACTTGGAAGTGTGTTTTGGGTCAATATCCTGTTGAAAAACAAATTATAATCCCACTAAGCGCAAACCAGATTGGATGGTGTATCGCTGCAGAAAGTTGTGGTAGCCATGCTGGTTGAGTGTGCCTTGAATTCTAAATAAATAACAGACACTGTCACCAGCAAAACACCCCCACACCATCACACCTCCTCCTCCATGCTTCACGGTGGGAACCAAACATGCAGAAATCATCCATTCACCCACTCCGCGTCTCACAATGACACAGCTGTTGGAACCAAAAATCTCAAATTTGTACTCATCAGACCAAAGGGCAGATTTCCATCAGCCTAATGTCTATTTCTCGTGTTTCTTGGCCCAAGCGTCTTATTATTGGTTTCCTTCAGTAGTGGTTTCTTTGCAGCAATTCAACCATAAAAGCTTGATTCACGTTGTCTCATCTGAAGAGTTGTTCAGATCTGAACAGTTGATGTTACGATGTGTCTGTTACTTGAACTCTGTAAAGCGTTTATTTGGACTGTAATATGAGGTGTGGTTAATTGCTGATTTCTTACGGTGTGACTCCAATGAATTTATTCTCCTCAGCTGAGGTAGCTCTGGGTCATCTTTCCTGTGGCGGTCCTCATAAGAGCCAGTTTTATCATAGTGCTTCATGGTTTTTGCAACTACACTTGAAGAAACTTTCTAAGGAATTGTACGGATTGACTGACCTTCATGTCTTAAAGTAATGATGGCCTGTCATTTCTCTTTGCTAATTTGAGCTGCTCTTCCATAATAAGGACTACTACAGTACAGACATAATGATGGTCTTCTGTATACCCACCCTACCTTGTCATTATCTGCATACCCACCTTAATGCATTGAGAAGGAAAGAAATTCCACAAAACAATGCACACATGTTAAATGAAATGCATTCCAGGTGACTACCTTGCGAATGCAAAGAGTGTGCAAAGCTGTCATCAAGGCAAAGGGAGGCTACTTTGAAGAATCTACAATATTACCTTTATTTTTGTTTTTTGGTTGTGATACGATTACACGTGTTATTTCATAGTTTTGAGGTTTTCAATATTATTGTACAATGTGGAAAATAGTCAAACTAAAGAAATACCCTTGAATGAGGCGGTCCAAAATGTTGACTGGTACTGCATATATGGAGAGATTGTCACCAACTTCATAACTTCCTAAGCCTAAATTGAGCTTGTAATTGTATGTGAGGCATTTGTTTCCTGGTGGGACGTTTTCTCCATATTTAATCTAAAAGCGAGAACGTTCTTCTCAGTGGGGCCTACACTCAACGACATAAGCATCAATTCTATCCAATAATCTTTTAACTTGGTAGCTACCTTGATTTAGATATGTTAGAGTTTCTTCTTGACGTTTTACAGCAGGTGAGGTGGCTGCACAGAGAACATACTGGAAAGGAGACAGTTTGGCACAGTTCTCTGTTGCGAGCCGCTCCTCCTCATGTTTCAGGAAAGGCGTCAAAGCATCTCTGAGAGCAGAGAGGGAAAAGTGCAGTTGTTCATTAAAAGGCTTATTATTTATTGAAGCTAAAAATAAGAGAGGCTTCTGAATGGTCGGCCAGATGGTATCAGCACCTCTTGGCCAGGACACATTGTTAAGCAGAAAAACACAGCACAAAATGCCAAAGCATAATGGGTGTGCTGCACATTATCTGAGATTGGAATATATGGTTGTGAGATGTACAAGAAATCAGGCCTACAACCTACCAACGTAAGCTGCATTAGCAGGTCTGGGATTCTCGAGACTGCTGCGAGACTCAACTGTAATACTGCTCAATTACGTTTGGTCAGTTGCTAGACATATAGCCTCAAAAAAGTGGTCTAAATAAAATGTATTTGTACATTTGTTTAAGTATAATTAACAAACTTCTTATCAGAGATGTCCACTTACCGAATATAACTTGCAGTTGAATGACGATAGGGCTCGGGCTGGTTGTACCAAAATAACATGTTTTCCAGTGCGGCGGCTGTTATTCCCAGAAATGGAGAATAGGAGTTGGGTATGGCACCCTCTTCTGTTGCTTCCCCAAAAAGTTAGATCTGCTAGCTCACTGAGGTTCGCTGACCACAATTCTGTCACAGGGTTATATACCTAGTATGACATCACTCTCAATTCATTAGCATACCTTACATGACCTTTGAGAAGAACACTGAGTCTCAAAGTCTCCGTCCCAGGTGGCAGCCTATACCTTAGCTCACTGCTTTTGACAATGACCAACAGTGCTGTTATGGAAAGCAGTGCACTATGTAGGGTGCGATTTGGGACAAAGCCAACTGACACCTCCCCTGCCTGTAGCAGGGCACAACAGGTAGTCTACAGAATAATCATTGATTTATTGACAGCCGGGTGACATACATGCACTGTCAGATCTATACCAGATCTTTGCTTTAACATCGTATCTAGCCTCTTACATTTTTCTGTTTTAAAATAATCTTTAATAACAAGTCATTTAATGGGCTGCGTCAATCCCGATCTCAGCCTACTTTAACATCTACTTAGCTTATCTTGGCATTCTCTAAGAACCTGAAAAGTATTTGAAGGTTTCAACCGGTTGGTTAATCTTTAAACAGAAGAACGAAGCACACCTCAGCACTCAAACTTAAAAAAAGAAATGAATGGAACATTGAGCAATCCAACTGCACCACAATGCTTCCGATAGTACTGCTATTTGAGCAAAGTAAAATACAAATAGAAAACAACACTTAGATCAAGTATATTATAACAAGTTAATGAACTTCCATGTTTGTTTATTTCTAGAGCAAATGAATGTACATTGTTGCGAATCATCTATCACAGGTGGATGTTAACAAAACCCTTCTGTACAAGTTGTCATGAAAAACAAACAAAAAATAGTTATATAAATACAGATATAAATCTTACATGACAAAAATGAAGCGAAAGAAACAAACAATAACATGCATCGTGAACAGATTGCTAGATATATACCTTCTCTTGATGACATCAGCATATGATGTACACCATGAACAACCCAGATCATTACGGTCCATCAGCCAAAACTGCACTTTGTCTTTAATGGAATCGTTGGCTTTTCCCTGACACACAATCAAATAAAATGACTTGCTAAAGAATGGAGGCCTACGTTTGAAAACAAAGCAAACAATTATGTCATTTGAAACTGTTGAGCAGGTGGGAATAGATGCCAGACACTACTGTAGTACCCAGGCGCGCACACGCACGCACGCACACACACGCACACAACGTATTTTCATAAAGCTACATGCCCAAATGTGTAGTACTGTCCTTAAGCAGGACTAAGATGCTATTCCAGTACTGTACAGGTATTGAGGCATGCGTGTCATGTAGTGTTGTACAGTCGTGTTGGACAACCACCATCATGTTTTGGTCAACTCACAGAGCACTGGGAGTGTATTGCCGGTGTCTACCCTCCACTATGTCAAATGAGAATTCAACTGTTATAAAGGCTGAATGAACTGATGACGTTACAAGTGCACGTCAAACAACCAAAATAGGACCCATTGATTGTAGACAATGCAAAAGTAGATATGCTGTCCAAAAACATGCAAGCTAATTCACTAACGTGCAAAAAAGTGAGATAGCTGACTTTTTTTGTGTTTAATTTGGTGAAAGTTGCGAAGTAGTGATTTATCAAGAGTTATGTACAAAATACTTAGTTTGCTCCTCATGGTATTTTCTTTATTGCAAAAGCTGGAGTTAAGTGGAGGGTGGGCGAGTATTACGTAATACTGAAATAAACAACTCATATTGGCTTTACTGTGTTGAAGATTACTCATCAGTTTGCAAGCTTGTTTATTGTAATTCCTGGGGTACGAATTTCACATTTTTAAGAGCTAAGAGCTTTTGTATGTACATCCATGCTCTCCTTTCAACATTACTCAGTTCCAAACATTACTGAAGACAATTTAACATAAGGCCTAGAAAGGACAGATTCCTGGACACAGAAAGACTAGAGCTAAATCACACTTTTAATGGATATTCTCTATTGAGAATATGTTTTAATTCAGGACTAGTATTAATCCATGTCTAGGAAACTAGCCTGTAGTGTCTTTAAATTCTGCCTCGAATAATCCACTAATTTCCTTCAAAAACATAGCCTGGAACATTGAATTATCTACATTGTCAATGGGCTTTCTCGCCATAAAAGTATACATTCAAGCAGCAGTATCATATTTAACAGGTAAAATGCCATAATCTGGCAACTCAAGTTTCAAATAACTAAATTTGACCCTTGGGATTTACGTGTTTTCACTGGCAACGTTGCTTGTGGTCATGAGTGATGGCCCAGTTTTGTAATATCTGATAGGTCCATTAAATTATACTTCATTTGACTAAGGGAATGTCACTTTTATTTACTTGTGTCTTAAGTAAATAATGGTATTTATTTGACCATGGAAATGGAGATAACTTGACACATAATTGACTGTGAGTCAGAAAGACAGATTGAATTTCTGGCATCTTTACCTCTTTTCATATTTTGAATAGGTTAATTTTCACATTGTATATTTTTCAACAATTTATTTATATTTTACTTATATATTTCCCCTCTTGTTACTGCTAAGCAGATAGCTGCAAGCTGACCTAAAATGGTTCCCTGTATCATTTCACCCAAACCAATGATTACTAATAATCAAAGGTAGATTTCATAATGATTGATGACTTAAAACTTTCAAATTAAATGGTCTAAACTTTATAACAATTTATTTTTTAGGATTGTATAAAATCATTCCTAAAATAATAATAAAACAATTAGAATTCTACTATATTGCTGACTTCT
Source organism: Esox masquinongy (assembly GCA_016801175.1). Classification (NCBI taxonomy): domain Eukaryota; kingdom Metazoa; phylum Chordata; class Actinopteri; order Esociformes; family Esocidae; genus Esox; species Esox masquinongy. The sequence goes on from JACXGI010007513.1 coordinate 14,990, forward strand.
TGTTTTTTTATTCCAAACCTGTATATCAGGGCTTTGTATCATCACTGAGCTAGTCACATGATTCTTTATTACAAATCAAATGTGATCTGGTCTCCAGTGGGAATTGGGGTTTGCTTGTTAAAAGCAACAGTATTATTCTACTGTGACCTTTCAGGTTGTGTCTGTTCTTTCAATTACAATTGCAGGGATGTTGTTCTAGCTGGAATCAATATTATCTCATTGCTACTGGATCATACCATTGTTATTGGACAATATGGACATAACACTTGGTTACGTTTCTTCCCTTACTCTGAAAATGCTCAACATAATAAGCATCAGACATTACCATACAAAACTGTGCAGCGAAATCAAGGTTTGAAGCAAACAGAGCGTCAAGTCTTATAGAAAGCCCAAAAGCTTCAAACCACCCAACACCCAGACCTCTTTTACATTCAAAACCTTTAATAAAATGGGGGGGGAAGATTTGTATGAAGTAATTAAATAGAGAGAGAAAAAATAAATAACTGAAGAGCCAAGCAGGTAATGGGGTCACCAGTTGTCCAGTGGGGTAACCAGGGAAACGAAGCTCCAGAATGGAGAGGTCTGGAAGAGGCCCCACATTGTCTGCATACCAACTAGCACCCTACTCACTATCAAGGGAACATTGTGCCATTTGGGAAACACACACTATGTCCCCTAAAGTACAGACAGGTAGATTCCTTCTACAGCTAGCTGTGTGAGGACACATCTGAAGAACTGCTGCTGTTGCTGTTGGTCGTCTGGGCCCTCTTGATGTACAAGTTCAGCAACTTCATCTGCAAGCAGAACACGATATTAGATTGTATTTTATGAAATTGCTGTCATCATGGCCAGGCAAGGAGACATGAAAAGACACCAGACTTGGGTTGAATTCCATTTAACTCAGTTGGGAAGTAAACAGCATTTCCTATTAAAGGGATAGTGCAATCTAGATTTATATTTGGGTGAAATTCCGATTACTCTGAATTGTTCTTGAAAGGCCCATGGAGTCATTTTTCAGAACAATCCATTATTCACCTCTGTCCCAGCCTGGAATTAGCATTATTAGCACCATCCAAATTCATGAATTGATACTGTGTGTCCCAAGCCACAAAAGCTGCATTGCAAGCGGAAAATACCAAACCAAAAACCTTCAAACTAAATTCAGTGTCTGTAGCGCAAGCAGAAATTTTCTTCACTGCATACTGTCAAAACAGCCAGTGTAATCTGATGACTCGAAACTGGCACTATGCAAAAAATGTTCTGTAGCTACCACACACAAGCTTCTGTTATTCGGCAATGATGCTCAGTTGTTGTTTACGAGTTACGTTGACAGCCACCCTCCCTGAAAGATATGAGATTTATACAGCAAAAATGAAAACATTATTTCTACAATACAAAATTGACAGGTTCTTTGAGGTAAACAACCTCACTAGGCTTAGTTTGTAGTGTTATGGAGTAGGTTTACGCTTGCAATGCAGCTTTTCTTTTTTCGATGCACGGTTTCAATTCATGAATTTGGACGATGCTAATAATGCTAATTCCAGGCTGGGACAGAGGGGAATAATGGCTTGTTGAATTCCGGTGTCCTCCAGGTTTTATAGAATGTTCTACAATATGAGCTAGGATAGAGCACAACTTTCTGTAAACTCTGTCTTCGTAGTCACGCTGATGAACTTAACCCCTTGTACCACTAACAATGCAGCCACTGGGTGTCAGGGGACCATCAACCTGCTAATACAAAGCTCTCCAGACATCAATGGGAGGCGTGACAATCCTTAGTTTAGGGGAAAGGCTATTGGCTACACAAGACTCAGCTGTGAATGATTTATTGACCAATCTAATGACAGAGTGCTGTGGCCATGGGCTGACCCGAAGGCGGAAGTCATTGTAGAGTCAAAAAAGTAATTACCAGGTGAGATTACAGAAATGTTTCAGGTATTGTGCCAATTGCATTCGTCCTCAGACACGTTCCTTTAAAATCTACATTCGCTAATGAACATTTCTGAGAATTCTTTGAAACGACCTGAGCGGCTGAGTATCGTTGGCGTGTCATTCCTGTGGAACGATCCACCTGAGGGGACAGTATCTTCGTAGTGAAATGCGGCTGGTGTTATCATCTGAGTGTTATTCACTCCCTAACTAAGTACACCGCTGCCCTGGCAGTGATCTAGCACTCTGTGACCCGGTAGGTTACTCAATCCAGCCACACCTCCCCCAACCAGGGCACCCCACTCTCACTGCCTTCCTGCCTCTCGCATCACATTATTCTTTCCCAGGTTACGGAAGAAACGTTTTCAAACTGACTTCTTGTTCTTTTTTCCTGTTTCACAACATCATGCCACAGCGTGTCCTACGGATTACGACCCTGATGGACTCCGGTCACGTACCGTTACGCAACCAAAGGACCGCCGCAGAAGTGGAGAAAAACGACCCTGTCCCTTTAAACACATCATAAACCGGTCAAAAACAAAAAAAGGGGGGGGGGGTGTAACCAATGAAAAAAGCGGTTTATGTTTGGGTTTCTGTGAAGACTTTGAGACGTAGTGTACCTTGCTTCCCGTCAGTAGCTGCAGGTGTGGTTTGAGCTCTTCTCCAATCACGGAGTAGATGGCCACCAGGCAGAACACGCTGGCCTTGCGGACACTACTCTCTGTGTTGTCATAGCCCTGGGAACAGATGGAGACTATCACTGGACTGGCTGCCCACGGGAGAAAGGCCAGACACGCACTGTCACTCGAGCATACACATACACGCCCATGCAACAAAGCGCAGTTAGCGAAGCACACACTCACAAAGTCATACAAAAACACACGCAGGCACGCACACACACACATGTCCACACAGTCAAACATTTCCAGGTACAAATAAGGCAAACTGTTCCCACTGTCCAAATATGAACAAGAACAAATACGCCCTAGGCCTAGATACTACCACCCATGTTAGTTCTTCATTTTCTCACTGCCCCCGATTCTAAACCAAGTCTTCTGTAGCAATCTGTACAATAATACAATAGATTACAATGTAATCCTAAACAACTTTGTGAAATGTTAACAGTTTAAGTGAACTCACAACTTTGACAAAGGTTTTCCCACTTGATTCAATCATTTTGAATTCAGTTACGTGAAGCAGACTGACTTAACAAGTTTGTGCCCAGAAGGTTGGCGTGACCAGCCCAAGGACCCATGCCCAAGGACCCATGCCTGACCTGCAACAGTCCCGGTATGATGTCAGGCAGCAGTTGGTGGAGGGACTCCTTGGTGATGCGTTCAATCACCTTGGTCTGCATCTTGATGGCGGCCAGGTTGATGGGGTAGTCGGCCGTCTGGACGATGGGACACAGCACCTTGATGCACTGCTCTGGGTGGATGGAGCCGGCCAGGGTGGAGGCTGACTCCTCGGCCGCCCGCACCACCTGGGCCGACAGGTAAGAGACCACAAGTGATTAGCGCATGGTGCACTGCCGGGGGTTCCCGAAGTGGGACGAGATGACTTTAATACTTAAAAAAAAAACTTTAATGTACAGAGATTGAGTAAATAATTAGGCACTAATCAATATCCAAACCTGCCATTTACAACCTTCATTTAGCTTCGAGTAAAAGGAGCTAACCTGTCATTTAGAATCTGTATTTAGTAATGAGTATCAGGAGCTAATCTGTCATTTAGAATCTGTGTTTAGTAATAAGTATCAGGAGTTAATCTGTCATTTAGAATCTGTGTTTAGTAATGAGTATTAGGAGCTAATCTGTCATTTAGAATCTGTGTTTAGTAATAAGTATCAGGAGCTAATCCGTCATTTAGAATCTGTGTTTAGTAATGAGTATTAGGAGCTAATCTGTCATTTAGAATCTGTGTTTAGTAATAAGTATCACTGGGAAGCTCAGATGAACATCCAAGAAGATCATCAGGCAATAACTTTGTATAATCTCTGTAAAAAAGAACATCAATGATGATCTTCTCAGAGTGTCAGAGTGGATGGTCCAGTCCACTCTGTTCAAATAAGTCCTGAGCATTGTAGAAAAAAACAGACACTCCAGGGACACTTCATACTAAGCTAGACACAATTGTGTGAAGAAAAAATCATTTTCTGTGTTCAGTGCGACATTTAGTGGCTACCAGAGATTACTCATGCAACCATAGGTCAATGTAACTAGGACACGTCTCCCCACTCACAATTTTGTAGTATCCTATTTGATATAATGGCATTGTCTTGTCGCAAAAACTCCACAGTAGGTAAGGAATAGCGAAAACATTTCCTCCAAGTATGTCTAGCCAAGCCATTGTGACTGTTATCACACTACTGGCTTAACCAGTGAGTGCTTAGCTGGTAGACATTGCCCAAATTTATAACCATGGTAGGTTCCTGTCCTTACCACAAGAAATTGCTGGAGTGCAACTTAACTAAGCAGCTCAGTCCGAATTCCACCCATCCACCATGGGCTGCACCGAGACAAATTGCATCACCCTATGCTAGACCACCAGGAATCATGGGTATGCCGTGACCAGGATTTGAACCTGGCCACAGTGACACAGTTGTACAGCAAGGCAGAGACTTAGACCACCGTGCCACTCGGGGGCAAGAACTACATTTCTCCCCAGTTTCTCTCACAACACAATTGTGAAACCAGGTGATCCCATATGTGGTCGTGACCTCAAGAGAGGACCTAGTACTGAGCCCTGGGGACTCCAATGTTTTTTTTTCAGATGGCTGTTGTTTTGCAGTGGCTTTTGTCTTGTTTCCCAGTCTGTCAGTTTGCCTCCAGCGCTTTTACTAGATCCGTTTCGAATATGCGATAGACCGCCAATTATCGAGATGGTTATTTGTTAACGCCTATAGAGGAACATAAGAGCACAGAGTATACCTCCTTGTGGGAGTCTTTGTGTGCCTCCAGGGTCTTCATGATGGTGAGTTCAGCATAGTTCTTGAAGCGTGCCGGCTGGTTCCTCAGTATCTCCTTCAGTACCCTCAGAGCCAGGGCCCGGATCGTGTGCTAGTAAGAGGAATGAATTTCCGTCAAACCTACAAACACAGTTGGTACATGTATGTATCTACCTCGGGGACCTCACTGTTGCTATCCCTGCATTTCAGTTGCACATGCCACCTCGCACCTTCAATTTGCCTTCACTGCACAATTAGTATTGCATTTGCTCTTCTATTTGCACTTCTGGTTAGATGCTAACTGCATTTCGTTGTACTGTACTTGTTCAATGACAAAGTTGAATCTAATTTAATCTAATCTAAACAATGTACAGCATTCTGCACACCCAAATACTTTATACACCCACATTCCTACGCAAACCAGAATATGGACACTTAAACCCCAAATCTTAAATCTGACAGTCTTAAGGAGTTTTTGAAACCACTTTCCTTGATCTTGATGGTCTGGTTTTAAAACAACTCATAACAGCAGCTGGACATTCCAAAATTAAGCATATATTTCGCTACTCCTTGTAATGAGATACATTTAGCCAATCAGTGCGCTAACCTTATGCATTTCGTCAAGTGGAGGGGTAGCTAGCTATTTTGCTTCCCAAAGGTATTCTATCCTGCTCATATTTATTTGACATTTACAAAAACTACCCTCTTACAGGTCTTCTATAGTCATGTATAGTCAATTTTTAAAAGTTTAATCAGGAAATTGTAGAGGCACAGATACCAAAAAACCCTTAGCTGCTCATCTCTTCTTGAGGTAAAAGCCAATTCATTAGTCAGCATTCCACTGCCACATTTTACCTTGACAGATCTTAAGTAGGCTTTAGTATCTGACCTTGGCCATTGAGAATGGAAACCAATTTAGGACCGATAAAAGTCTGTGGTCAAGCGCATGATGACTGCACTAATTTGCTAACATGTCCATTGACCATTTAAGTCCTGCTATGTGGTTTTGGTCTTTAAAACAGACAGACATCTTCTAGACTGGGATGCATCATCTCTGCCATCTGCCGACGTACAATGCCCATTGAAAAAGCATTGAAACATGAAAGGACCCCGACAAAATCAATGTGCCAGCTTTCACAGAGTTTATGAATACATGTTAGCAGCTTATTAAATAATCTACAATATGTGGTAGTGCTGCTGTGGTCCGGTTATTCAGTATACATACACCTCCGGAAAAAATTAAGAGACCACTGCACCTTTTTCTTTCCTTTCCAAAAAAGTCGAAAAGGAAGGTTTTGAGTGAGGAATAGAAGGGTTAAAATTAAGAGACCACTGCAAATTGAATGCTTCTGTTCCTCACTCAAAACTTTCCTTTTCAACTTTTTTGGAAAGGAAAGAAAAAGGTGCAGTGGTCTCTTAATTTTTTCTGGAGCAGTTCATGTGTCGGCCATAATCACTGTCAGTTAAACCAATACGGCAGCTACATGCCCAATTAGAGCTACTATTTTGTACAGGATCATACATCTTTATCCCCCAGCGTCTCCAGCAGAAGCAGGAGAATGGTCTTGAAGTGTTCGTCCCACACGGCCAGGCTGTCCTCTCGTGTGATCTTCAGCAGCTCCACCAACGCTCCCTTGCGCTCATCCACACGCTCGTTGTGATTGGACAGCTCCTTCAGAAGGTCTGCTACCAGGTCTGAGTGGTCTTGAGAACCTAAGGTGGGGAAAGAGGTGTGTGGACTGGGTCAGGTGTACAGCCCACACACCTTTCAGCCCTACCGTGGCTTTCCGAGGTTTTCAGCCCCCATGTACTTTTTCCACATTTTATTGTGTTACAACGTGAAATCAATAATGGATTTATTTTGGTGTTTTTGCCACTGATCAACATGAAAAAGTCTGTCATGTCGAAGTGAAAATTAAAATTGGTAAATTGTTCTAAATCTATTAAAATATAAAAAAACAGAAATTGATTGCATAAGTATTCACCCCCTTTGCTATGACACCTGAATGAGCTGTGGTGCAACCAATTGTCTTTAGAAGTCACATGATTAGTTGAGATAAGGTGTTTGACATGATTCTAGGTTAAATACACTGGTCTCTGGGAGGTCCCACAGTTGATTAGTACAATTCCTAACAGAAATTGCATCATGAAGTCAAAGGAACATTCAAAGCAAATCCAGAATAAGGTTATTCAAAAGCACAAATCAGGTGTAGGATACAATAACATTTCCAAGATATTTCCCCAGAATATCCCTCGGAGCACAGTAAAGTACATTATTAAAAAATGGAGAGAAAATGGAACTGTGAATCCATTTAGAACAGGCTGTCCTCAAAAACTGAATATCTGGATGAGAAGGGCCACCAAGAAGCCTTTGGCAACTCTTAACGAGTTACAGCCTTCCATGGCTGAGCTGACCAATAGCAATAGCCATGGTGGTTCACAAGTTGTCTTCATTGGAGAGCGGCAAAAAGAAAATAACTCCTATTAAATCTCAGCTAGGGTATGCCAGAGGGTATGCGGGAGAGTCTGAACCCAAGTGGAAGAAGATTCTATAGTCTGAGAATCTATAAATATCAAAATATACCTTTTTTTTTATCCGTATGCGTGGCATAAGCCTAACACAGCAGATACTCCTTAGAACACCATACCTACTGTGAAGCACTGTGGTGGATGCATCATGCAATGGGGATGCTTCTCAGCAGCAGGGACTAGGAGACTAGTCTCTACCAAATCGTGCCTCTACCAAATATTGGCAAAGGGTAAATACTTATGCAATCAATTGTTTTCTGTTTTCTATTTACAATTCATTTAGAACAATTTGTAGATTTTATTTTTCACTTTCACATTATGAAATTTTGTTAAGTTGATAAGTGGCAAAGAATCTAATTTGATTTCATGTTGTAAAGCAATAAAACGTGGAAAGTTCCAAGGGGGTCAATACTTTTGAGAGCCACTGTACTTGGCTAGTACCCTAATGACACAGCAAAAGTGACAGCCAATCACTCAGGATGCTGAAATGGATGGCAATGAAAGGAATACTGAAAATGGTTGGCAAACAAAAAGCATAGTGGAGTGGTGCATCTTTACCAGGAGCAAAGCCCTTAGGCAGCACCATCTTGTTTTCAACACTGCCCTCCTGCCGACGGCCTGTAGAGGGAGGAGGGAGGGGAGAGGAGGACAATCTTAGAATGGGCCAAATCTGTTTTTTCTTTGTGTCGCCAAAACCTGAAGATGTCACAGCGTCACGTCATGACTTTACAGGATGGATCGGAAGTGGTCAATGTGGAGCCGGTATCACAGGGTGAAGGAGAGGTCAAGGGTGACTCACAGTCACGAAACTGCTCTACGTCGTCATCAAACACGGGCTCCTTCAGGGTACTCTTTTCGTAGGATGAAGTGATGGTGTCTCCATATCCATAGGGAGCAAAATCCCTGGTCCGAGGCCCGGAGAAAGAGCGGGGAGATGGGGTGTTGAGCAGGGAGGTCTTGTTATCCAGGGCCGTCCTCCCACCCTCCACCACATCCAGCCCCAAACGGGCATCAGAGCCTGGGGAGGAGGTCACACCTTCACGTCCCGCCTGGAGAGAAAAACAGATGTGTTACAGTGGTGACAACTGATGATGGGAAAAGTGCTTAATAAATAAACTTAATAATACTAAAGCAAGTGATAACCAGGGAGAAGAAACAGGAAGCAAAACGTTAGCCTAAATCCCACCTAATTTAACAAATCCCTGCTTAATTTAACCATTAATTATTTTGTAACATGCGTCTTCCTGAGGTCTGCTTCCTCCCCGACAGCAGACAATCAACCAATCCATCTCCTTTCCAAAGCGGAGCGAATGACTCACCGCATCGTCCCTCTTCCCTCGGGGCTCGTTGAGGTCCTCCTGGCTGCGGTAGCTGAAGCTCTGGATGGCCTCCGTGACTCCACGCAGGGAGCTGTAGATCTCGTCCGAGTTCATGTTCTCGGTGTCATACTCCAACATGCTGAGGAAGACATAAGAGAGGAGTGGCATTGTATACAAAGTGGTTGGAGCGACGACACGAACAGAGAACAAAGGCACATACGGACAGACTACTTGGGTTGGTCTTACACCATGCAAGGTGTCATATTCACTGCTCTAGCGGAAGACTTTGGATGCTGCTCAGACCATTGGTGATGCTACAACTGGGACGGATAACTACCCAGTGAAGAGTGGATGCCATAATGCAACAGGAAGCGAGGACCGGCTATTTGGGTCGAGGAACACCGGGAGGACTTGCTGTCCCGCCCCTCCCGTGGCCCTGCCCCCTAGGCGTGTTACCTGGGAGAGTACGCTCTGCGGAGGACCCTGAGGGCGGGGCCGGAGGGGGTGGAGTGAGGCGGAGGAGGATGAGGGGGAGGGGGGTGCTTAGACAGCCCATCGCCACTCCAACACCCACCCCACAACCGACTTTGGCCGCGGCACAGCAGGACCACGAGGGGAGGACGGGCAGAGGGAGAGAACGGGGCAGGGTGAGGGCAACAACACAAAGGGCCACACACACAGAGAGGAGACAGACAGAAAGAAGGAAAGAGTGTAGCAGAGGGAGAAAAGAGAAAAAGAAACTATAGTCTGAGTTGGGGTTGGATCAGAAGCTAGATCAGAGACTAGGTTAGAGGCTAGCATGCGTTCACAAGCGCAGAGCATCAGGATGCGTAGTGAAGGAGGACAAACACCTCAACCGGTCCTCTACGGTTTGGCTAAGCAGTAGGATCAACCGGTCCTCTATGGTTTAGCCAAGCGGTAGGATCAACCAATCCCCTATGGTTTAGCCAAGAAGTAGGATCAACCGATCCCCTATGGTTTTGCCATGCAGTAGGATCAACCGATCCCCTATGGTTTAGCCAAGCAGTAGGATCAACCGATCCTCTACGGTTTACCAAGCAGTAGGATCAACCGATCCTCTATGGTTTAGCCAAGCAGTAGGATCAACCAATCCTCTACGGTTTAGCCAAGCAGTAGGATCAACCGATCCTCTACAGTTTAGCCAAGCAGTAGGATCAACCGATCCTCTATGCTTTAGCCAAGCAGTAGGATTAACCGGTCCTCTTTAGTTTAGCCAAGCAGTAGGATCAACCGATCCTCTACGGTTTAGCCAAGCAGTAGGATCAACCGATCCTCTACAGTTTAGCCAAGCAGTAGGATCAACCGATCCTCTATGGTTTAGCCAAGCAGTAGGATTAACCGGTCCTCTTTAGTTTAGCCAAGCAGTAGGATCAACCGATCTGCTACATATAAACCACATATTAGGATCAACCAGTCAGCCAGTTCTCTAGTGTTAAACCATGGATTACGATTAATCATTGCTGTGGTTTGGCCATGCATTCAAAGACAAATCGGAAGTGTAGACTGATTTCTGGGAGGGTTGGTACCTGGGAGATAGCCCTCCATGGGAGCAGTTTGTCGGAGAGGTGAGAGGGCTGGTCCTGCTGGGGGCGTGGCGTACAGGGGTCCGACCAATAGTGTTGCTGGGAGAACTCTGAAGAACAGAATGACAGGAAGCTTAGAAATGAAAAACATGAAAAAACTAGTCTGCACCAAAAAAGGTTAGAAAACAAATTCTTCTAAATCACCCAATCTAAATGAATACAGCTGTTAGCGTAAAACTGATTTTCCCGTATTATCCCCGATTGTGTTCATTTACCACGCTGCTGGTATTGCTGGAGTTCTTGAGATGGTGGTGGAGCAGTTTGGTGGCACCATCCTGAAAGGTTTTGGGCAAAGCCCCTAGCAGCATGGTGAACTCTGGTGTATTCAGTTCAAACAGAGAGATCAGGACCACCTGAGCTGCCTGGGAAAAGAGGACAGGGTTGTGGGTTCCGGGCCCCAAGGGGCCCTGACGGGGACTGGGACATCCAGTAGTCAGAGGTTATTAGGAAAACAGAGGGACTCGGAATGTACAGTGTTAGGTGGGCTGCCTCTGGGGCAATACTGTGTTCGGTATTCCTACAGGAAGGCCATTTGCCCCAAAATGAGCTAAAAGTGATATCAGGAAGTCAGCTATTAGTCATGCTTTGAAAAAATATACAATTCAGTAACCACTTCTAGCAGGTCAAACATGACAAATAATAAGAACTTAAATGTTTTCTTAAAACATACAATGTTAAATAATTAAAGTAATTCTTTCGACTACGAACTACCATGTCAGCGTGCATGTGGAGAGGAAGTTAATGTGGATCAAAACAGAATGTGTTAGGCAAACCGAACAGAAGACGGAAAAACAGCATTCAAGTTTCACGCCGTTATTTAGCAATGACAATGGTCAGTAGAACTCTCATTACAAACAAACGAGGCAACAATCCATTCTCGTAATCCTATGACCTACAACAGAAAATCTCTGTGGTGTTTTGTCGGCCAGCAACAGTAGTTTCACACCAGTCCATTGTCCACAATCAAATTCACAAGGCATAGCTACTGGAGGTTAGAGCGAGCGGGAGAAAAGGCTAGAGAGCACAAAGGTGCGGTAGAGAGGCGGGGCCACACTTGAGATGGTTTCACACTCGTTGGGTCGGTTAGGCGTCGGTGCAGCTCAGCGGGCGTGCTTGGCGGTGGACAGTGATTGGTTGATGAGGCTACCTGCTTACAGCGCTCTTCCAGGTGGCCCTCCCCGGCCTGCTGGGACAGTAAGGCTGCTGTACTGGACCTGCCTGACAGCTCCTCCACCACCCAGTTATGAAGGGTCTGGGGCACAGTTGCAGTTGGGTAGAATTATGGGTATTGTAGTTTTGACAAAAGAGAGCGGCTGTTTATAGTGGTTCACTATAAACAGTGACATGGTTATAGCTGTTAGTGAGACAATAAATGCTCCACTGAGTGTTAAAAACACTAGAAGTGGGGAAAACAAACCCAGCCACAGAGGGGACACATGTCCAGCCACAGCACAGGGAGATAGTGGAGACGGTCTGTTAGCCCAAGGACATTCCTGGTGGTACAACGTCTTGTTGCCAACAATGTTTAGAACACCAACAGAAAAACCAGAAAATGTGTAGCAATTCAAATGTGGTCTAACAGAGTTAATCAATGACGAGCTACAAAACTATATCTTAGTATGGATAACGTATAAAAAAAATGGACAAATTAACATTTCCTCTAAAGAAGGGTTTCTTAATTTTGAAGATTTATGAATAAGTGATAACAGACAATCCAAGTGAATCAATTCTAATAACAAGTGGAATTTACGTCAGGAACCAATCCGAATGTTATATTATTAGCTCTGCATTATTAGCACAGCTTTGCGCCTAGACAGTATGTTATTCAGCTAGCACGTATTGAGCAAACCTATAGGGACTAAGGCACCCGTGGAAGCAGCACTTACAGTAAGTAGCCTAGCAGTTCCTACTTCCTCCCGAAACATACCTTTCTGACATCGGAGCTCTTTGGTTCTGTGGTCCAGGTAATGATGCGAGATACAGCCAGCCGGGTCTCACTGGAGTTGACAAAGTCCTTAGGATCCATCTGTCGTGCCAAGGACTCTATGTACTTTAAAATGGCCACCTTTACCTGCACGATACATAGATCAGCTTCATGAATCACAAGCAAGCTTACTTTAAAATGTTAGCACCGCTGAACTCTACTGGTATTTCAACTCGCGCTGTAACGCATTAGACCGGGAGCCATCAGTGAAACATCTAGTTAGGTGGAGTCCTCTGATGATCTACCTTGAGGTTGGGTGTCTGTGTCTGGTCCACAATGAACCTCATCAGGATGTTGAACTGCTGATCAAACGGGAACGACTCCCTGGGAACAAAACAGAAAACAATATAAAATACTACAATTCTACAATATAACTAACATAATATTAGAATATTGCTGGGAAGAACTACAAAAATATCTAAACCAGCACAGATTGCTTTGTGTTATTTACATACAGCTCCAGAAAAAATTAAGAGACCACTGCACCTTTTTCTTTCCTTTCCAAAAGTCAAAAGGGAAGCTTTTGAGTGAGGAACAGAAGGGTTAAAATTAAGAGACCACTGCAAATTGAACGCTTCTGTTCCTCACTCAAAATGTTCCTTTTCAACTTTTTTGGAAATGAAAGAAAAAGGTGCAGTGGTCTCTTAATTTTTTCCGGAGCTGTATATTCAAACATATTTTTTTGATTATCATTTTTGCCGGACCGCATAAGTGGAGCCGGCCTAGAAGAGCGATGCCTTAGGATTTGTTCAGGATGGATAAAAACTTTGCTGGCTACAACCTTCAGTAGCTATGTTATAGGAAGCCTATAACACTTTCAATGGTGGGCCGGCTGTTCTAGTGGATTTTCGAATTATGCATTAGGATTTGTTCAGGATAGACAAATACTTCACTGGCTACACGATTCTCTCGTCTTTTCACTTGACGAAAAAGTCATTTATCGTCACCTATATTGGTAGATACTGTATCAATGTCATTCACAAATGGCTAATAAGCTGTTAAAACGGCCAGTGGCAAAAGCCATACAGTTCATAGATGCTATTCGTGGTGGAGGTAAACTTAATAAGAAAAGTCAGTTTAAAACAATGCTTAATGGTGTCTATCAAAATATTCAAACTTTACGTGATGTTAATGGGTGACAGAATGATCTAATGTCGAGACGGTATACCGACACTAGCTAAGCATGCAGTTCTGTGGTGTAGTGGCTGAATCCAGTGAGGGCAACAATAATTCATCACTTTCAATGATGGGCCGGCTGAACTAGGCTTGCCTGGTTCCTTTTCTGGTTTTTATTATTTCATTGAGATTTGAAATCTTTTGTCAGAGAAAAAAAGTGTGTTCCGAGATGTTACTGGATGGTGGATTTGGAGCTCCGTACCTGGTGATGTCTAGAGACTTCTGGACCTTGGCTTGGACAGACCCCAGGAGGTCAGCGCCCATCTTCTTCAACAGCTGGGTGAGTAGCACAAAAAGCCAGTCCTGAAGGTCCTCTCTGTGCACCAGGATAAAGTCCACCAGAGTCTCCAGAAACATACTGAACACCTGAGAGACACACAACCCCCAACCCTCCATCAACAGCTGACAACAGTGCACTGTAAAACAGTCAATAAAAGCCTTCCGAATAAAGAATATTAATAAAAACACACACTTACTCTCTGTTGTATAAAATCCACACCAAAGCAGACCATGCAACAAAACACACAATTAGTTTTTCAGACAAATCACTGCAAAGCAATGGGTTTCTGAATGTCCAAAGTAAAAATGTATGAGGGGCTCTATCGATGTATTGGGTGTGATCCGTGAAAACAGCGCCGATGAATACCCTGTTACCAACCTTGCTGTGTGGGTCAGCAAACATCCTGGTGAAGATCTCACATAGTCTCTTCAGTTCTACTCGGCTGCAATACACACGACAACATCCACATCCAAACATGAATAACCATGAACACACAGAACAGACATCAGAGAGGCTCAGTTAAAAGCAGCTCAGGAGCTGGAACGCTACAGCCATGACAGGGAACTGCCCTCTTACCCTCATTAAAGAAAACTAGAAAAAAGAAAACAGCCCGCGGGTCCCTTTAAAGTTTTCCCAAAAGAAATGATTGTGAAAAATGATAAAGAATCACAACTAAGTCAAATCCAATACATAGAACAACCTAAACGGCACCAACTGCACTTTCTGTCTCAGAAACATAAAAAACATGAGAGGCATCACTGAAATAAATGTTACAGGGGTACAAGCAGATCCTTCGTCTTAGTTACAGCTGGAAGCCGTACACAGCAGCATTTCCGAATGGTCCAACCTCAGTATTCTTTGGCTCTTCAGCAGGTTCTGCAGACCCAGCAGTCCTTCTTTCCTCTCGGACCAATTGGAACTGGCGCAGTGGTTGAGGACCTCGGCCACGTCCTCGGTCTGGCGCAGGTAGTGAGGGACGCCGCCGTTCCGGGAACCGTACGAGCGCTCCGAGCAAGCGCTAGACGCGTCGCTGTTGGCGTCGTCATCAGAGTAGATACCCGGGGACTCGTAGCGCCGCCTCACGGGCTTCCTCTGTCGAGGGGGGGCGGGAGGGGTGTTGAGTTGGTGAAGAGAACAGGGACGGGGCTGGTCAGAACTGGGCAGGAAAACTCAAGGACTCAGTCAGCCATGGAGTGGATTTGATGGGCTTTGAATGGTTCATTATTTCTATGAATATGCCATTTGGATTTAGGCAGCCACGCACTTCCTTTGTCACTATGATCGTCTCTTATTTATATGGACAGGCAAGTAAATGGTTATAAGACATGGCAAGGATCCAAATGTTAATATGATTCCATCGTTCTGGTCTAACTATCATTTAGCCATTATATTTTGCATTATACAGTATATCATCTTCGCTGATAAGTTAATAGAATAATTATACAAATGTTTCATAAATAAGACAACTACCTTATTTCTGGAGTCTCCTAACAGCTGAAGAGAGAAACAGACAAGCAAGGAAAAAAGAAGAAAGATATTTAGGGTATCAAGCAGGCAAATATCATGCGCATTCTAGCTTGCTTTCATCAGGTCAAACATCAGAGCATGTAGTTTGCTAAACATCAATCTAACGTTTATTGGAAACAGAGTATTGTATTCAGATGCTATGTCTCCATGAAAGAGGATTTCTTCTGGCAAGACATCCAAATAGCTTGACGGTATAGGTTCAACGAAATTATACAGTTCTTTAACTGTAATCCTAGGAGAATTGTTGAACTATTAAAACCATCATCCTCTCTTTCAGGGAGGGCAAAATACACTTGGGACCTCTCCCAGCCAGGTTAATCACTGCAGTAGTTAGAATGTAAACTTCTTAATTATTGCACTAATAGTGGAGATTAGCATTAATTTAGGTGTGTACACATGTTCTTTAATAGCAATTGCCTAGTTGGTGAAGGTCAACAACAGTTTGTCTCATTTCATTAGTGTTAACCTAACAATCCCCATGTTGATAAATGATTAAAGGAGTTTGGCGGACGTTTCGTCTCATATTTATATTCCAGTAATACCTAATGACTCAGATGAACTTGGAAAATATATACAGTGCCAGTCAAAAGCATGGACACACCCATTCAAGGATTACTGTATATACACCAATGGGTTGATTCTTCTATTAGATATGGTTGATAAAAATTCCTAGTGGTGCCAATAAGAATTAAGAATTTGTTTTTTCTTTACTCAATTTTAACTCAAAGGTTAGACTTCTTTCATATTTTCAGTGATCAAGCTGATAAAATGTCATAGCCTTTTTTGCTCAACATTACCAATATATATACAGTATACACACCAAAACATGCAACAAGACAAGTCAAGTAATAATACAAAAACAAACATGGCAAAGAAGCACTGTTCTGGACTTAAATGCAAAGCATTTTGTTTAGGACAAATGTAACAGCATATTATTAATTGTGTTATTGAGGTATAAAAGCTTGTTGTATTAATGAGATATATAACAACTCAATCAAAATAAGACAAACCAAGGGGTCTAATACTTACTATAAAGTGTGCGGTTCAAATCCTGCGCTGATTGGCTAAAAGCCAATGTATAGCAGAACAGGTATGACATCACATCACTCTTTAGTCCTCTTATTACATTCGTAAATAGTTCATTGTTGCAATAAGGCATCTTGGGTGTTGTGTTATACTGCCTATTTACAACGGCTTACCGCCGAATCCCGGCTCTCAACAATGTGTTAGGCCTAAAAACAGCTATTAACCATGGTATTTTGGCCATACGACTATGTGACTTACCAGAGCATCTGCCACGGCAGCCTCAACTTCAGTGCCCGTGTTTAACACCCGCATGGCATTGACCGAAGCAGAGATCCGGGCCTGATGGATCAAACCGAAACGATCTGGGAGAGAGCAGGGATGGAGAGTGGTGAGTGGAATAACAATATGGGGAGAAAGTCAATAGGATATACCTGTAGGTAACTAGGAAGACATGTGGCAATATTGACAGTGTTTACAGAGCAATAAAATAACAAAGTTTGAAAAGATTAAAGAAAACACCAGAAGACCCTGAAACAGAAACACCAAAAAATGTTTAAAAGAATCACATCTGAAACAAAAACACTAAAAAGCTTGAGTGATGTGAAAAATCAATTCTGAAATGCAGAGGAGGTACAAAACACCAACAGAAATGATTAGTTCTCATTTGAAACACCTCATGAAAAATGAAATAAAAAGCAGCCATGATACTTGCAAATGGACAAATCTAATAGGAGGTACTTATTAAAAGTACAAATACATTATAAAATGATCAAACATCCTAAACAAAAAAGAAAATAATATGGATAGGGCATTTAATTATGTGGCATGACACAAGCTTTTCAAAATAAAAGCCACAAAAAAATCCTATTAAAGATGACCACGACACAACGACAAAGGACGCGATTAAAGGTCTCCCCAATGGAAAGAAAACAGCATTCCAAGCTTGGAGACTGCAACAAAAGGTTGATGGTAAAGCAATGTCCCCGATGGCAGGGTGGGTAGGTGACGGGCGGGAGAAGGTCGGGTCATGCAGGTCACCTGACTGGCCGTGGGGGTCGGCCGCCGACAGGGCGCTGGTAGAGCGAGAGGTACGCCGGGAGGCTGTGAGGGAGAGGAGGGGCGGGTGACACCGTGGCGTTAGCGACACATACACGCTTAGTGCCCATTAGCCGCGATTAGGAGCAACCAATCACGTCTACAACAGTCGTGGAGCAGGAGGGACAGTCCTTATGCATTCCACCGTCCCTGCCGTTTGTCCCACATGATTAAGCGGCGACCGACTTGTGACAGCGGCATAGAGCCGAGGAGCGCGTCAGCGGTGGACGTTGAATACGATGACACATACAGTAACATTTTCACCGTAGCCACCGGCCTTTTGCTCTTTTGCCCGACGTAGTTGTGCTATTTGAAGCGCTGATCAGGTTGTTGGAGCAAAACGTGCATTTTTTTTTCAGAAGTTCAGGGAAATGTGATCTTTAAATCATTTCATATACTGTAGAAAGGCACAAAAACATACTGACACAGCATGCATTCCCAACAACACAGAACAGTGTACTAGTTATATTCCAGAACCTTAGAGAGGGTTAGTGCATGCAGAGTGAAATGAAGAGGTCTATAGCCTTTAGTTCTAGAGGGGAATCTCTATGGATGTGTCCGACGCTGTTCAGAAAGCCTGGAACAGAGGCTATGGCGCTACGGGGGGCGGGACCTAAGACTCAGGTGTTTCTACTAGTGGACCCGGCTGCTTCCGAAAGGCGTCCGGGGGTCTGATCGTGGTACTCACCGAGGGGCTGGAAGCCCCGGGCAGGGCTGGTGTCTCGGCTGCTCTCCCTAGAGGTGTCCCTGCTGCAGCCCTGACTCATGCTGGGCCGGGGGATACGGCTCCTGGCTAGCGTGCGGTAGGGGGAGAGAGGAGTACCAGGAACAAGAGCTTTACCACGCAGCCTGGCTGTCAGTAGGGCAGTAGAACACAGGTTCTGGCTTAGTGAGAGGGCCGTGGGGCCGAGGCGAGGCTGTGGTGTGGGGGTGGTGGGGCCGTGGTGTGGGTGTGGTGGGGCCATGGGGGGGCCATGGGGCTGAGTCTGAACGTTTTAATTAGGTTAGGTAGACATTGAGAGGATGTCGGTGGATGTCAGTGTCATGGTTGTTATTATCATAGGAAAGGGATTAGGTTTCCTGGGAAAGCATGACAGGTAGGACCTTGTCTGACCCCAGAATATAACAGAGTTAACAGGCACAAATACAGAAAGCAATACGTGTATGAGCATTAAATACAAATGTTTTTTCATTACAACTGGTTATTAAATATTCCGAGTTACATTTGAACTAAATGACTCAACATAAGACAAAAAATAGGGTGAAAAAAAAGACAAAATAATAAACCTTAGTTACTAAGTGAATTGTCACTTTGGTGAATACATGATGTTTAAATCCATGGACAGATACCATTAAAAAGGCAGCCAACCCCAATGAGATCGGATTGTTCACAACATACAGACAAACAGACCTCAGTCAGAACATTGTTAACAAGCCAAGAAGTGGAGAACTGATTGGTCAATTAAAGTACACCCACTGGAAACTTCTTATTGCTTTACATATTGGGACACATGGATATCTGAGCTAAATTCCAACCACATACATTGTGTTACTTTTATAAATGCAACAAATTACACAAAACCTATTTAAACCATTTATGCAATAAAAAGAAACGTAATTTTGTTGTGCGAAAAAGAAATGTACACCCCTACTTTTGGGGGTGGGGAGATGACATACCCATATGTCCAAATATGTACAAAGAAAGACCCATTTCCAGGGGCGTACTAACTTTTACACATTACTAAATGCACAGCACTGTCATTCACAGTGACTTAGACTGACTGGAAGGACACAGGCTCCTGATGAGAGCTACCAAAACCGAGGATCATCCTGTTCCTGAAAATGGAGGCTCCGACCCAATGATGTAACAAATAGGACCATGATGAGATGCGCCTCCAAAACCAGTGAGTTACCCCAAGCTGTTATCCCATTACAGTCTTTAGACGCTTAAGGACTCACTATTACCACTCTTCCCACTTCACAAGGTAGTATTTTGCCATTCCATATCTAAGTGCAAAGGTAAAATGGGGGTTTCTTGCTTTCAAAGCTTATCTGTCGAGTTCATTGTGTTTCATTGTTATGGGTTTATGACTAGAAAACCAAGATAATTTATATCTGAGCTTCAAACAGACACACTCGATATACTGTATAAGGTTATCAAAAAGATACAGCAGAGTTGAAAACATTAGACACATGAGATTTTGATATCAGGACAAAAATGTCGCTTGCATTACCCTTGGGCCAAATCATTAAACTTGTAATGAAAAGAAAAAAAATTGAAGGTCACGCTGATGCGGCCAATTAAAAATGTAACTTGAAACACCAGGAAAAGGGACTGCAAAATACAACCATTTGGTCACAGTCTGGAGCCCAGTGCCAACAAAATGCGAAAAAGTCCAAGGGGTGTGAAACCGAATACTGAATAGCCCTTGACAGCACATACATACAGTATCTAATGTATGTAAAAACACCAGCTACAGGATGTATGGGCATCTGTTGTGCCGGTGATATAAACCACCTTCTATCAAAGTGGTAAGTTTATGCTAGCGGTTCTATCCAGTGACAAATCCCTCCGACTAGATTCGGTTAGCATGAGCGATGCTGACACCGACGTAAATGACACTTACCTAGTCCCAGTCTGTTGGGGGAGGTCTCCCGACTGCAGCCCTGACTGCGGGGTACCTTGCTCCTCTTGTCCGCTGGGGTGCTGGAGGCTGAGGGGGGCCGGGTGATCCGTCCGTACCCAGATGAGTGGCCCAGCAGCTTGCCGGGGGAACTGGAGCGACTGCCAGCTGCAGGACGGGCGACGCACAGGTCCGACAGTCAGAGGGTGGGCCGTTGCAACGTTTCAGACGAGCAAAGAACCCATCCGAGGCATGCTAGGAAGGTTCTGGCGCTGTTCAAAGCTGAATTCCGTCCCTCGCTATCCCTCCCTCTTGAGTAATATTTTATAACTATCATGTTTCCAATCATATATGTTGCTTTTATGTTAGTCATACTATAATAGTGTACAATAATATGCAATATTAGCATATAACATTAGCAGACGCTTAAGCGAACTGAGTGCTTAATAATATGTGAACCCAGTAGGAACTGAACCGAGGACATTGGTATTCTAGCGCCACATTCTTACCCTTCTTACAATCTGTTAAGTGTGTGATCCGGAGAAAATGACAGAATCTGCCATACTAGGGAAATAACATAAGGTATATGTGGGATTTCAGCTTTGATGGGATTGACAGGGACAAACATCTAAAAATACAGTTGCAGGACAAACAAGATGGGTTTGAATCCAGGTTCTAACTGGGCTGTGGGAAAACCAACCAGTAATTACATCAACAACAAAAACAACAGTTCAGAGGAGACAACAACCGACGTGAACAAAACTAGACAACAACCAGCACTGACAACGACGTGAAAACGATCACAAATTAAGACAATGAGGCAATATCAACTCCAAACAGAATGTGAGACTGTAAAAAAAGAAGATAAAGTACTAATTATAACAGGCGAACAGAGCATGCAACAGGGGAATGGCAGGCTGATACGACATGATGAGTCTAACATCTAAAATGATGAGTTGATCGACATGCAGAGATCTGCTGAGAAGGAAAGGGGTGGAAATAAAGACCGGATGCTTTACTCTGATTGGATGGAGTTCGGGCCTTACCACCCCCAGTGGGGTTAGCAGATCTGGATCCTGTGGTGTTTAAATGGTAGCGAGCAGCAGAACGGGACGTGAAAATAAAAAAAACGGTCAATGTGACAGGAGTAGTGTTTACCCAGCATGCACTGAGCCAGTTCACTGTGTTTGCATGTTACACGTGCCATAACCGTTAAAGCCACTCATCAAGGCTACACAGAGGGGGGGGACACAAGCATCTGTGGAGAGGGTGGAGTAATAAGTGTGGCTCCAGGTTCCTTCAGGATGCCGAGGAACATAGAACATGACACAGACTGACACAAAGAACTTAAGGGAACCTAGTATGGCCTCGGAGCAGGCAGAGTGAAGGTCATACTCAGGGTTTACATGAGGGTGAGAGAGACCGGGGGGTGACCTTTCCGACTGGCTTGAGGCCTCCCTGAGTTTAGACAGTGTGCTGTGAGGGAGTGAAATCTGTCTTCCTTTGCAAACAGTGTGTGTGTGTGTGTGTGTGTGTGTGTGTGGTTGTGTGTACTCACGCTGGGACTGGGATACCATTTTGGCTCGGCTGCGCCCCCTGCTGTCAGTCACAGTAACAGTGGCTCCGACGGCACTGCCAGAGCTTGTTCTCCTTGTACGCACACGACCTGAAAACACACACACACACACACACACACACACACACACACACACACACACACACACACACACACACACACACACACAC
>JACXGI010007514.1:0-37103 GCA_016801175.1 Esox masquinongy
GGGGGGGGGGGGGCTAGCACAGGATCATTTCAATCAGAAATGCAAGGGCATGTTCCTAAGGAAAAAATGACAACACAACAACATAGAACAAGAAGTTACAAAGCAGTTACAAAAAAAAACACAAGCCAGATTTCACTCTGCCCAACCCCAGTCTGAGCCTCAGCAAGACGACGGTTGATTCTAATAACTGTTCTTCTGTTCACCTGACAGGACCCGAAAGAACGCCTGGGCTGCCAGGCCCAAGCAGGCTTCACTGACATCAAGTCGCACACATTTTTCCGCAGTATAGACTGGGACCAGGTAAGCCTCAAATCAAATCCACTCAACGGCTTGAGTCGTGTTTAGTCTGTGTCACCTGGCGTGCTTAGTGCGTGTCACCTGGCGTGCTTAGTGCGTGTCACCTGGCGTGCTTAGTGCGTGTCACCTGGCGTCGTGTCACCTGGCGTGCTTAGTGCGTGTCACCTGGCGTGCTTAGTGTGTCACCTGTCGGGGCTGGTCAGTGTCACTTGTGGAAGCTCATTTTGATTGGTCAGAAGGTCAGCATTTCACTGCAATCAGCTCATGTATCTGTATTAATGGACAAGTGTTGAATGGAAAGAACCATCAGAGAGCTTTAAATTAATGGAACACAGACACACGGGGGTCATTTGACCTCACCTGTACAGAACATCATGACTACCTTCACCACAAATTAATGGACAGCGTAAATAGTGTGCAAGCACCATCAATGCCAAGAGCGCGCGCGCGTGTGTGTGTGTGTGTGTGTGTGTGTGTGTGTGTGTTGACGGGAAGTTGCTTAATTAGAACTGTTTGAAAGCTACATGAAAGTGGCCCCATACAATATGTATGGTCTTATGTATCATGGGTTATGTCATCAGTAATTACACTTGTGTGTGTGTGCCGAGGAATCGGGACAGGATTCTGTGTTTCTGCACATCATTTATTGTCAGTTTCTAGTCAAAGCTTCTCCTTTATGATCAGCACCAAAACAAAGCCCAAACGCCTTGTTCACAGTGATACCTTTCTTCTTCAATATGTTTTTGGCAATGTGAATGGTCAGTATGGTATGTTGGTCAAAGCTTCCCATTATGTTAGCCAATCTGTAGCATTGTTGTGTTACATTTTCTGATTAAGTGAAAGCATTGGAACCGACTGGTCGCCGTCACAGTAAGGTTTAGTGTCTTTTTCTTGGCAAGATCAAGACAACATGAGGAAGACACTATGTTCTCGTTGTTCTCAGATTTCAACCAGATAAAACAATTTTTCCCGTTGCTTGAAAGACATCGACATTCATGTGTCAACCAATGGCACTGTACAACTGAACAGCCATATGAAGCGGCGAAGCGGCAAAGTGCTTTTGAAATTGAACCGGCCACATCCCCAGTGAGCAGAATTTGAGTTAAATTCTAGTTAAGTTTAATAAAATCAGGATTGCTTATTTTTGTCTACGCATTTCCAAGATTATTTTTTTTATGACATCAAACTTACTTTATTCGCCAACTACATTAACACATACTCAGAACTTCAGTTTGTATGCTGTCATGGGTACCAGTATTATCTACTGTGGCACTGTGCATATACATACACATATATACACACAAACACATTATGAGGTTGGAATAATGCTGTACATTTGTGTCCTTTTAGTGTTGGAGCTGTCTAAAAAGTCAGTTTTGTTGGGGTGGAGTTTTGGCCTTCCACTGTGACATCACCATAGAAATATGAAAGAGTTCCAAACCTCTCTGCCAATAACACAACGTGTTCCCTTCCTTGCTCACAGCCCTGTCACACAGCCATAGCCAAACCTTTCTTAAAAAACTTGCCTTCTGCTAAGATCCTTGTTTTGTTTCCGTATTGGACCTTCAGTTAGGTAGGGCCTCGACCATTTAGGGCATTGATGGTGGACGTTTTCACCATGATAATTTCTCAGCTGCAGGAAGGGGCCTTGCAGTGACATGTCGTACATTCACCAAACCCCTGTAAAGCCCCGGTGTAAAATGCTTGGCGGATCTGTGTTGGTGGAGGGTGTGGAGTCTGTACACAGCGCCATGTCGTCTCAACTGAAATTTCACGGCGCTGACAGGGCTCCCGGTATTGGCCCCGCTCTTTGACTGCCGTCACATGTTAATATTAATCAGAACGGCGGCTCCCGAGGGAGTGTCTGGTTTCCCTGTGAAGCTCTGACACCTTTTGAATATCATTTATCTGCCTCGCTGTTTTTTTATTTGTTTCTATTTTCAACAACACTGAGCCTTCTTTCCAGGGAGCAAGAGACAGAGAGCAAGAATGCGAGAGCTGTCAACTTGGACGTTTTTTTTTTTCTTGGGGGGTTTTAAAGGCGTGACACTAACATGTTCTTCAATCACACAAGTGTCTTAGCGTTTGTCACAGCCACTGTGTCAGAGTGTAACAGGAAAAGACCTCGGAAGCCATACATTTCCCCTAGAAAGCCTCCGCACTCCGGTCTCCTCCTTTAGACTTCCCCATGGCTGATAAATAAAGATGGAGAAATTAGACATACTGACACTAACCATTTTCCAGTGACAGTGCCCATTGCCTCCTGTCAGTTCAGGCCGCTCCGAGAAGTTGAACATCAAATGATGACAGTTTCAGGAGGGAACTGTTATGAAACTCTGCGTTTCTGTTAATGAACAGTGTGTGTGTGTGTGTGTCCTTTGTTGTTTGTGTGTGTTCCAGTGCCTGTGTTTGTGTAAGAGCACGTAGGCGTGTGTGTGACTGTGCATTGATGTGCGCATGTGGTCCGGGCCAGGCCCCTGCTACTGTTTGTCTGTAATCAGTCCTACCCAATCAGCAGCTGTGTTCTCCTAGTTCTGGCTGCCGTGGCGATTAACTACATCGTCGTCTCTTCACCCCTCTGGAGTCCCTCCCTTGCTCTTACACACACACACACACACACACAGACAGACAGACAGACAGACAGACAGACAGACAGACAGACAGACAGACAGACAGACAGACAGACACACACAGACAGACAGAAGAGAGTGTCTCAAATAAGTGTTTATCCTACTGAACGCCTTATTGGACTATGCAAAACGTATTCACAAGTCTACCTACTCTGCCTATAGAAAACGGAGTCACAGCAAGCAAACAGCAAGAAGGGCTATGGGAACTGTCTTAAAATTCAACTAGACTTAACATTGTAGATGAAAACATTAAACAAGGCAATTGGTTATCACAAGATAATACTTAATGCAGAACGTAAAGGCCAAACCCCAAATCTTAAAAAAGAGCGAGATGAATGGGGAGGGAGGGAGGGAGAGGTAGAGGTGAATATAGTTACCAGATCCAACCACAGGAACAAAGAAAGAACAGTGAGTGACCATTTTGTGCTTTTATAACCATCGGGGACTATTTGAACTTTCCTATCAGATAGTAAACCCATGCAGGTGATGTCACATGTCACTGCTTTACAGAGGTGATACAATGGGGGATGTCAGTTACTGTGTCACCCCAAAATAAATCCTTGGATACTGTGTTAATATGAGTCAGTAGGCTTCTCTTCTTCTAAACACAGACACACACACATACAAACACTGACTCTCTTATACACACACACACTCTGTGTGTCTCCCTCTCGCCCGTCACACTCATAGGCCCACGTCAGATGGTTCTGTGATCTGAGGGCCTTTGGTTTCTCGGCACCGGCTCCACCTTTCAAGTTCCCTCAGGCCCCAGGGCCACTTCCTCTCCTCGAGTTGGAGAGCAGCGGAGCCGAGGCCCGGCTTGCCTGGCCTCCTCATGCTTCATTACCACCTCAGAGGGCTCCTGCGGACCGCCAGGCAGCTAGCTAACCAGCTCACACCAACATCAGATGGGGGGGGGGTGAGAGAGAGATGATAGGGGTAGAAGAGAGAGCAGAGAGAGAGAAAAAGAGGGAGAGAGACTGAGGTTGGGAGTGGGAATAGCAGATGTAAAATGAAAGACGGGCTGGGCGGGAGAGGTGTTCTGTTCTGTTTGAAGGTCTTCCCACAAATGCTTTGAACCAATAACAGTAATGATCTGTCATCGCCGGGGTACGAGTGTCCGGCAGGGAAATCAACACCGACCAACATCAAACCGTGGGCTTCGTATTTAAAACATTTTTTGGTGAAGGAAGCAGCCGTCGATCACTTTGCTCTCGCAATATCAATTTCCTAAAAAAGAAATTGTATACATGCATAACATAAAAAGCCGAAAACAATGACTGTCTCTATCCGTCTTTCCTTCAACAATGGAAAGTTCTCTGCGGCGAAGGAATGAGAAACCGTGGAAATAAATCACACGTGAACCCTGTCTCACTCAGCAGGTGCCAATGAATCGCCCACCAGCAATGTTGATAGGCTCACCCTTCTTTATGCAATCACAGATTTCTCCTGTTTTTCTCCCTGTATTTCTATTTCCTCTTCCTCACCAAGATTAAACTGTTCATCTGCTTCACAGGTGGTGACACCTTTATTTTGGAACGGGTCAATCCCTTTTTGAAAAAAACAAACAAAAAGTGAACATCTGAATGCTTTTTTTCTTGTTGATCATCGTGAGGTGTTCTTTTTTTCGTCTTTTCTTCCTGACATATTCAACATGGCCGTGTTCTTGTGCTTGTCTCCCGACGCAGCTGGAGAAGAAACAGACAGCGCCACCCTTCAAGCCCCAGATCACGGACGACTACGGCCTGGAGAACTTCGACACCCAGTTCACCAACGAACCAGTGCAGCTGACGCCAGACGACGAGTAAGCACACCCCCCCCCCCTGACCGACACGACTGCGTATTTCAATCTTAACTAGATATGTAATGTTCTAAGGCCTTCCCCAATTTTAATACAACTCTGAGCTTGGTTTGTATCCACACAGCCATGTTAGGCCACACGCAAAATATCGCAACGGTAACGTCCTCGCTGACTATACAGTGGCGTTGTGTCCGTGGCGTCGTGGTAACGCGCGGCTTCGTAGCCTATTACGTCACAACTTCTTTTGCGTCACAGCGTATTAGGTCCTAACTTACGGCTTCTTGACTGACCGCCTGTGGTGTCGAGGCTGTGGGTGATTAGTGGTTCTAAGGAATCTGCAGCCGAGATTAGCGTTTATGGTAGGGTCTGTAGATGTGGTGAAGAGGCTAACGGAACTTCACCCAACCAACAGAAAAGTCACAGCACCGCATGGGGGGGGGGGGCTGCCGTGGGGAAAGACTGTGGATCCACTCATTGGCCCCCAGCAAAACTAGCCTACGTTTAGACTTCAATAAAAAGTTGTGAGAGATTTAACTAATATCCACTTTGTTAGATCAGCGTTTTTCGACCATCAATCCACCGCGGTTTGCTTTTTATTAACCTCTTTACCACATTCATAGGAATCTATAGCTGCACTCTCATTGCCAAAAGCCCATTTTAAATAGAGTCTGGATGGTATATTATCCATTACATGTGATGGCTTAATTGAACAAAAATCTACTTGAACATCAGTTGTTTTCCCATTCTCTCCATCTCCATTCATCTGCGTCTCTTCAATCAGTTCAAGAGTTGGTACTGTGAAAAGTCTCAGACTCGACATGTTCGAAACAATTGTTTTCAATGAGGAAAAGGAGAGAAAATGCCCTTGGCTCCAGCAGTGACTTCATTCTCCAGTGTATTCGTCGTGTTTTGATCAATTTGGACATGTAGTCGACAGGGGATTTGACACATTTTTATTTTATTTGAGATAGAAGGAATGGGATAAAAAGATTTGGCATAGCAACAGAGGTGGCCGTGTCCCATGGAGAGGCTCTGTAGCCAGAGAATGACAAACAAGCCAGGATTTTCTCCGGGTCCAGGAACAGCACTGGCCCACGGGGCTTTGGGGGCAATGCCAATAGATATAACTGGGCTGACATTTGTCTGCATTTTCATTAGATTATCCACTGTGGAATGATTGTTTAGGCTCAACGCTTGGCCGGTGTTCATTCCGCTTTGCCAAATATATAGACACGTTTGTTAGGTAATTCTCTATTTGTTCTGTTGAAATTGGGGGGGGGGGGGGTTTGGTTTCCTACTTTTGGACGGCCAACTGTTGACGTTAAACAATGCAGAAACAATTTTATTTTTGTTCTGTAAGTTTACAAATTAAAAAAAATGAAGACATAAGAAACCTGGAGCTAGAACTTGGTTGCTAGTACTTGATTGGCAAAGATAACTGCCAAAAAAACACCCCTTATTAAAGGATCATTTTGTTTTCAGTTGCAAACAAGGTCTAACTAAAGTTTGACTTCGGCTTTCAACCCAAACCCTCCAAATTGGAGCCTGCCTTGCTCAAGGGCAGTAGCCTACTATAATGTGGCAACCTCAAAGTTCCTGGCGAAACTCTCACAAGCGCTAGGCAGCCTTTTACTGGCGAATTGGCCCGTGTTTCAGGAGCAAACTGCTCATATGCCCTCCACCAACTTGCTGTTTTCAGACCGTGCCAGAGTTTTCTTGTATGTGATTCAGATCTGGATTCGTCACTTGTCACTGTAGAACAGCCCAACGCTTCACCTTAAACCATACCCTACACCGGAGCGTTTTTATACGGGGTATTTGTCCTGTTGAAAGACCCACACCCTTCCACTGAGACACATTTCACTCCTAAATACCTTGATTGTCTGCTGATTTCATAACGAACTGCAAACATTCAAGGCCCCCAGTATCAGAGGCAGCAAAGCGACCCCACAGCACTATGGTGTTTTCGATTATTCGTCTGCAGGGTTTTTCATTGGAGGAAAGGAGGGGAACTAGGTGAACAAGAGGGGTTGCTTTGCCGGTTCTGGCACTGCAAGACGTCATGAAATGAACATATAGAGCATTGACGTTCAACCCAGTGTCCAAACATCGATGGTCGTTGCTCTTCCAGCAGGACAACGACTGCAAGCACTCATGAAAAGGTCAGATGAAAGGTTAAGTAGAGTTTCCGGACTGTTCTAGTAACCAGATATGGATCTCATCCATGACCCATGCAGGAAGCTCAAAACAGTGGTTGAGGTTGGAGGCACCCCTGAAACACTGAAGAATCAGGGCCGTTTGCTACTGATAAGAGGGCCAATTTGCCTGTAGCAACAAGCAGCAAATGTATTGATGGATTAGGAGCCTTTGCTGGAGTTGTTTTGGCCAAAGGCTTGGCGGGAAACTACACGTGGGATGAACTGGTATTTTCTTTAAATGTTCATTTTTGTATGAAGGAATGTGAATTATTTAAGTACAAGTGTGTCCATATGTTTGTCTGTTGATGTATTTGCAATGAAATAAACCACACAAAAGCTGAGAGCATCACAAGTCCTTGGGACTTCTGGGAACGTAGCGATTTCGGATCCATATCCTGTTAATGTGGTTCATATCAGTCCGTCTAGTGGGAAAAAATCGGTTTAAATTTCCAGTTCTGTATCCTCTCCTGGCTTTTTCTATTTCAAGGCCTAACAATGGCCCATCATCCACCTTTCTATCAGTCTTCCCTGGATAAACCCGGAGTATCTCTGGCATTTTGACACCATAGTCACGGAGGGGCCAGTCAGATAAACCAGTCCCGGCTCATTAGTGCCGACCGGGAGCTCGCACACTCGTCTGAGGTAATTTGCGGCAGGGTTTGACGTTCGCTGTGACAGTCTGAGGGGTTTAGCGTCGAGGGAGGGAGGGAGGGGGGGGGGGGGCGAACGCAGTAGCTGCCAGTTCAATGGGAGAAGAGATCTCAAGCCGGCTTCAAACGCTGCGGTACGGCAGCCCCTCGGCTCTTCAAGTGGAGAGACACACTCCTTTTCTCTCCTTTTCTCTTCGTCACTCAGGAGAGAGGGGTGACATCGCCCACTCCTGCCTAGCAGGGGAAGGAGTGATGTAAAGCACCCCCCCTCCTCTTCTGTGACGGGTTTGGCCGACGAAAAAAGAAAAGTGAGAGACAGAGTGGGAGGGAGAAAAAGGGTAAACTCTCCTTGTTAGAGAGATTTATTTTGCTGCATTAAAAACCCTAGCTTCCTGAGAGCCTTGCCAAGGAGCTAGGACAGGGAGAAAGGGAGGGAGGACGGGGGGAGAGAGAGAGAGGGAGGGCTGCCAGCGCTGTGACTTCATCAGTCTTGGAAACGGCTGGTACGATCAGACCCAAAGCAAAGATTCAGTATTTTCTGTTCCATGGATCCATGGCCACAGAGATTCAGGGGCTTTGTCTGTTGTCTATTAGATGGGAAAAAATAAACATTCCCTGGATCTGCATGTATGTAGAGTGAGAAGGTCGATTGGATTGGTTCTCCTCACCCAGCCGCCTCTCCTCACACAATGTCATTTTTGATGGCAGCTGTAAATTACTTATTTTTTCCCCTCTTGTCATTACCTCTGTCCCTCCAGCCTGGGTACCATTCCATGGTGCTTTCTTTTTGTCTCCCCCTCTTGATGTCTCCCCCTCTTTCCCAATCTTTCTTTTCATTCTCTGTGTGTTCCGTTCTCTCTCCTCTGTACCCCCCCCCCGCCCCGCATCTGGTTGCGCTTTCAGGCAGTTTCTGGAAAAAGGCAACATTTGCGCTAGTGAGCAGCACTCTTGTTTGTTTTGGTGGCGTCCCAAATGTTGCCTCCTCTCCGTTTCCCTCTGTGGTTTTGTGCCTCTCCACTTCTGTTCTCTTCCTGCCTCGAGTTTGCTCCTACTCTCAGACTTTCGCAAAAAAAAAAAAACGATGTACTGCGTCATCGAGCTGTGTGCATTTTAGGCCGTTTATAGAATTTCAGTTCAGTCTCAGAGAACACGTCTCGTTCTTTCCAGTGTGAATCTGAAGCCATGGTGGGTTGTGGTTAAGAGTGGAGGCTTTGAGCTACACCGAGGCCTCTCCTAAAATCTGGTCTAGGATCAGATCTACCAACTTTAAGCCTCATCTCAGCCGTTCCCGAGCAAAAACCACCAAACTCGCCCAGAACCAGCGGTCCCTGACAACCATGGGGCCTTGGTGCGGTCGACCCCATTTTTACTACGGCAGATGAGGTTTGCATTCCAAATGGCACCCTGTTCCCCATATGGTGCACTTTAGGGCCTGGTCAGAAGCAGTGCGCTGTGGAGGGGACGTGCTGCCATTTGATCAGCGGATTAGGAACAGCCCGTTGTTTTTGTTGTTGTTGTTGGAGGAGCGGCAGAAGCGCTGCCCTCAAGGTAGTGCATTTATTTTTACGCATCCACTCCAGACCGATCGCACGG
This sequence comes from Esox masquinongy, assembly GCA_016801175.1. Taxonomy (NCBI): domain Eukaryota; kingdom Metazoa; phylum Chordata; class Actinopteri; order Esociformes; family Esocidae; genus Esox; species Esox masquinongy. Next base: position 9,170 of record JACXGI010007514.1, read on the forward strand.
TTTCACTTCATTTACAGATGATTACCGCTTTGTTAAAGGAACTAGCCGGGGCCTCCACTGGGGAGAGAGCGGCGGTGGGTTAAGAGTTCACCGATGAGGCAATAACATTGTGTTCTTTCTTCTCTCTTGTGTTGGTGTATTTTAAAATTTGTGAGCAGAACAGTTGAGGCATCATGCTGTAACATAATTTCTAGAATGGGGCTGTGAGAAGTATTGTAACAGTCATTTCAAAACCACAAGTAAAATGAGTGGTGCCTGACACAGGAAGTGGAACCGGCGATGTTTGGATTCATAAGCTCCTAGCCTGTCGTGGACATATGCCACATCGCTACCCAGTGTAGAACCCCCTTGAACAAATGTCAAAAAGCCACCAGACCGAAGTAGTACACCGTACGATTTCTTCCTCAGTTCTCGGTTAAATCACTGTTTTGTCTTTTCTCCCCCTCCAGGGACGTCATCAAGAGAATAGACCAGTCCGAGTTTGAGGGGTTTGAATACATAAACCCTCTGCTGCTATCCACAGAAGAGTCTGTATAAGGGAGTGGAGAACTTTTCCCCCCTCCCACCTGTCTGTCTACCGCCCCACTCTCCATGTACTCCACCCCCCCCTCAGCCAAATCAATGAACAACACCCTCTGTCGAGGAGGAGTAAGATACAGGGGGACAAAGGGAGGACAAGAAACTTTTGTCTTTGCACGAGGGACGAGGCCTCGAGGACACGAGTGCGAAACTACTTTATTTTATTTTGTTGTGGATCCCTTATTTAGTCGCTGGAGCAAAACTCTTTGGAGCGAGTCAATATTTAAAAAAAAGGACACAGGAACAACCAAGTTGTTGATTATCTTCCTGTTTTTTGGGGGGGCTTGGCATTTTTGTTTTTCCAACATCTCTGTGTCAGCAGCACAGCTGGCTTTGTCATTTAAAAAAAAAATAAAAAAAAAAACAGCGATTTCATTCTGTGCCTGCCATCGTAAAAAGGATTTTACTCTCCCCCCTCGCATCCCTGGATGAAATATGACAGTTCTACGACTCAGAACTTGAATTTATGTGCACTCTTTTGTTAATTCCTTTTTTTAAATCTTGTAGGAGGCTTTGCTGCCTCCAATAAAACAAGAATGTACAATAATGAAGGAAAAAACTATGATAAAAGTGATTATTGTGTATTATAATGTAGGTAGCTACTCCAAATTGATTGATGCCTTTCTATTGATGCAAAGTGGCACGTTTTATTCATGACCATGAACTTTATTCGTTTTTTTGCTTAGTTTGATATTCATGAACATAAAAAACAACGACGGAGACAAAACCGTTTTTTTTGTTTTTTTTTAATAAGTGCCTCTAAGATCTAATCTACACCATGTTTCTGATTGCACTTATCGATTGTTCCATTTCCCATCAGCTACTTGAAGGGAATGGTCAGTTGGTGAAAAAAGCTGTTGAAACACTGCGCATAAATGCCACAGGGACTCATTTTTAAAAGGTTGTCGTGCACAGATTTGATCTTAAATTGCGCATATGACAAAGATTGTAGACTACGAAAAAGACTACAATCTTTAAGCCCCCCCCATTAAAATTGAACAGTCTGGAGCTTGATGAGAAAATATGCATTAGGAAGCAGTATTAGTAATCCAAACCTTGTCAAAAACATTGACTGGAATTTGTAGGTAAACAAAATGGTATGAGATGCATTATCCTATGCACTGGCATGTAAACAACTGGAAGTCGAATTTCCAGAAACATCTGCCAAAAGGAGCAAAGAGTCTGGTGGAACAGTGCATCAAAATTCACTGGCAAATGGAAAGATCCGGAGAAACTCCCAGCACATAGAAATTAGTAATCTGGCAATTTACAAACCAATCATCTCCCATAGCACCTTTCACGTGTGTCTTCCATAAATCTTGCCTCCATTTGGAGCCACTCGTTGCACTCGTATGATTTGGGGAAATTAAATAACAAATACTTTACCCAGTAAGGTTACACCCGTCACCCCCATACAATACTATGGTCACTCTAAATGTAGCCAATTTTGAATCACATAATCCTAGTTTTATATGCGCTGTGCACTAAAACCTGTGCACAAGGTTTCTGTAAGTCTACACTCAAAACGTGTTGAGTCTTAGTTGCCATCGTCCTTTACCATCATACAGCATAGACCGGAGAAGCTGACCACCAGATTGTGAGTGAAAGCGGTTTAAATTGTGCACACTCAGATTCAACGTTCAAATTGAGTATACCCCCTCATTTTAAGAATGAGGCCCTAATCTCTTTTGTAATCCACTTGGTTAAATCATTCCAAAGGAACTCCATGTTATGGATCTGGGAAGCCAGCCAAGGTCCAGGTGAAAGCCTGGTTACTGTTACCAATACCAGTTTGAAAACAGTATGGAGCGCCATCATGGCTGATCCAATTGTTAAGTTATTGTCTGCATACACTGTGTGACAAATTGTTTTGGTTGACAGTGACTGTTTTGGTTAAACTCTGACCGGAGAAGGCTACGCTGTTCAAATAGTTAGGGAGTAGGCTGAGAACATTCAGTTGAGTTTCCCCAAATGTTCAGGGTTTCCTGAAATCCCGGTAGGAGAATTTCTGCTTATTCTGCCCTTGTTCCAAAGATCAGCCGACCGGCATTTTTCAGAAAAACATTTTGCAGCTGTCCTGGACAGAGGTATTAGGGCACTAACTAAGAGCCTACTGACTGACCTGCACTACAGCAGACCTGTGGTCAGTGAAAAGGAAGAAGCTTTACTGTCTCTACTGAGGGTTTTAACACATGGGAACCATGCAACACACACACACACCTACCTAAGGGAAAAGAGGCATCTGGGAAGTCTAGTGTAACCAGGCCCTTGAAGAGCACAAAGAAAGATAACTTTCTTCCAAAATTAAATGAGTCAGTAGTATCGTAAGAGACCAATCTGTGGAAATCCAAAATGCATACATTGCCACTGATGAATTATTCAACACATTTAGCGCAAAGATAAGACTTTCCCTTTGTAAATGAAATCACAATTTGCCAACAATAAGTCCCAAGCTGAAAATTTGCTTTGATTATAACGTTTCTGTCGTTCCTAAAGAAAATGAAAGAAAAATCCCTATCGGATGGGAATTATTTGATGAAATCTGACCCCGATTAATTAGATAACAAGGCAATAAGATCAATTAGCTACTCGAGTTAAAGGGCTTCAATTTGCTGGTAGGCCAACATGAGGGGGAAAGCAGGAGCTATGAGGAACACGGATTTAGAGAAAGGGATAATGAAACCGTGGTGTTCACTGATTTGTCGTGTACTCGAAAGCGCAGTTTTCAAGGAGCAAGATTCTATTCATTCCACTTTTTCAAAGCCATCTCACTCTCAATATAGCACATCAGCGACACTATTTATTTGTTTTACTCATTAACTGTGTTTTATGTTGAACTCACAGGAATACATTCACTTGACATTGCCTCTTGAGGGACAGACAGACAAACTGAACCAGCTCCTGGACATTGTTCGTAACCCCTACAGCCACTGTAACAGCAATAGCAGCGTTACACCAATGGCCATTTAAACCATAAAAAAAGGAAAACAAAGGGGTGAATCTCAATTGTAATTTCTCCATTCCTCCTCAGTGTGCGGGAGTAGGTGACGTTCCACATAATACAATTGAGATTCGCAGTCACACAAAGATTCTGTAAAAATGTCAAACGTAGTCCATGATTTGTGTTCTAACATACAGTATTTGCTGGTTGGATGTGCTTAATTCTGCTTTAACGCATCTCTGTAAATATCTGTAATTATTAAAAACATTGGTTTTCCGTGAACTGGTCCGTTTTTTTTCCTGCAGTCACATAAGAGAACCCCTTTTATACTTTCTCCTCTCTGGCGTTCAAAGGTAAGTGATAAATGGATGGAAAAATAAGTAAAATGTTGTGTGATAATGAGGAAATAATGAAGCAATATGTTTTAAATGACTGTCTTACAACATGTAGAGTTACCAGTCAAAAGTTTGGTCACTGACTCATTCAAGGGGTATTTCTTTAGTTTTACTATTTTCGACATTGTAGAACAATGGTGAAGACATCAGAACAATTAAATAACACATGGAATCATGTAGCAACCAAAAATGTGTTAAACAGATAAAAATACATTTCATATTGTAGATACTTCAAAGTAGCCAGCCTTCACCTCTTTGCTACTTTGAAGAATCTAAAATATAAACGTATTTTTGATATGTTTAACACTTTTTTTTTGATTCCATGTGTGTTACTTCATAGTTCTGCTGTCTTCACCATTATTATACAATGTGGAAAACAGTAAAACTAAAGATAAAACCCCCTGAATGAGTGGGTGTGTGCAAACTTTTGACTGGTCCTGTATGTATACAACTTTGTGCAGTTGGTTGGCTGCTACGTTCAGTAATTGTATGGCACATGAAAAGTGCACAGACATTTTTCAAACTGAGATTAGAAGAGGGCACTCTTAATCAGGGATCTATCCTTGGATTTATCCTTGGATCTTATCTGAGGTTCTGGGAGGATCCTTTTGGGGGTTAACCCAGATGATGGGCAACATCCCATAAACAGGTCTGGGGCTTCGTTTAGATGTACTTCCACATGTCTTTCCTCCCAGGTGTCAAAGGGAGACCGTGGATTATCACCAGGTGATGTCGACGGTCATCTCCGATAGACACTTGGCCAGATGGGCATCACAGTCCATCTGAGTTAACCTGAAAAGAGGGACAGCGTTTCACTCACGTTTTTCATCAGTACAGGTGATTTAAATTTGTCTCCACAGCTGATCTCTCTCCCCGCAAGGCACCACACAAAAACTAAAAAATCCCGGCCTACAATGAGTTGCATAAATATTCACCCACCAAGGACTGATACATTTACTTGTTTCTTTCACATTAGTGTGACTGAAATTTTGATTTTTGGTCAACAATCCCCAGAACATACCCCCCCAAAAAAGAGATCTATATAAAATAACACCAATATACCAATAAATACAGATTTGAAAACCTAGACTTGCAATAATGACTTTTTTTTTTTAACTCTTCAGCCTGTCATGGTGTTGAGAATTATGGTTAAACAGCAACTGTCAAGCCTCACCATGGAAGGTTAAAGCAGATGAGCCAAAACTACAGCTTGCCTACATTCCAAACCTCCGGGGTGGATTTGGCCTTGCCTGGATGGGAACTGTCCTGAAAGGTGAATTCCTGTTCCAGCGTCTGGTTTAAAACAGACAGGTGTTCCTGTAGGATTTCACCTGTGCATGGCTGCATCCTGTTTCTTTATGTGACATTAAGCATACCTATACGATGCATTCTACCCTGCTGGAAAAAGTCAGTTACTTATCGTGTTGTTTTTAAGACTTTTCAGTATAATGTCATTGCCTTGCTAAATATAGAATGTATGTTTTTGTATAAGGCATATCTTAATTTTCTGGGTCATCATTGGAGTTTCTACAATTTGGCTGATCTGCCGCTGTTTTAAGATCGCCAGTGAGTGTCCCAGTGTGGCCCAGCGGTCTTAAGCTGAACTTCTCATCTTTCAGCAAAAACTACTTCACCACTTTTCTGTCCATTAAAGCAAAACAAAAAACATTTTTTAAAAATCACCAATCGTCTCACTGTGACATGCATCAGTTCAGAAGCATTGAATCTTTGATGGGATTGGGTGGTTTAATACATAAAGGAGGAAAATCGCAAAGGGTCCTGTGCTGGTGCGTAGGAGAAAAGGACATATGTAGCAAGGCTGTGACTGTAACTGAAAAAGGCCAGACCGGTGGTTAAAGTCTAAGACCGCCTAGAAAATAATACAACCGACAAAACCATTTAAATGCATTCATAAATATGCATATTTGTAATCTTTTTGAAGCAACTTCATCTGAATGCAGAAAGAAATTATCAAATAGCAGGAGTTTTAGTATTGATTACAAAGACTTGTTTTGGTAACTTAGTCTGTGTCTAAATCTCTTCTTTCCAACCACCTTTGATGCTCTACCAGCACTAAAAGGGAGTAGCGGTAGGAATCATTGAAGTACATGAGAATTTGTGTTAGTAGATCTATAGGCATATTATTTAAAATGTTTTATTAGTTTCATTATATATTGTTAATATTTTTACTTGTTAATATAAAGTTATGCAGCTGTTAGTGGTTTATTTATTTTATAAACACTAGTCTACATGCTTTAGTAAAATAAACTGTTCCTTTGTGGGGTTTCTTTAATACGATGCACATTTCATTGCTTGCATGCTCTTAAGTCGAAATAAATAGGTTATACTCTACAAAGATTGCTGGGTCTGACAATTAATTATTTAACCATAGAAACACCACACTGTAGCATTATCGGCAAACCTTGTGTCAAACTGACAAAAGCTCAATTTAGTCTTCCAACAGGGCATGGCCATTTGTTATGAAGTATTCACCTTTTTAATAGACTCATCAACTCTGCTCAATATGCTGCAGACCAGCTGCATGTACTTCTATTTTAATAGTTCTAGACTCCATCTTCACTGTCCTCCCCTTCAAACTTTCCGTCCAGACATGCAGGCTACATTATAGGAAAACTTCTGAATAGTTAAATCCACATGCACACAGCCATAATAACAGGAGTCTAATCAAAGCAGAGTCAGTTTCAATAGCAAATATTAATCCATTCCTTACATTTTTTTTTTACTCAATAATAACCAATGGCTGTGCCCTAATTTAATCATATTGCAAAACCCTATTCTGCACCGTTTTGACAATTGATTTATTTTTATTTACAGAGAAATCAACTGAGACCAAGCTCTCTTACAGCTGAGTCCTGTATTACAAGAATAAAAACGCGTGCAAAATGGAATTAAAACATACATTAGAAAAATAATCACAACTGACAATGAAAAGATAATTTCTAAGAATTTTAAATTGTCTTATAGGCAACAAAACATTTAACTTAAGGTCACTGAATGGCATTGCAGCAGTTAAACCTAGGCCTACAGTACTATCCAGTCTTTAGAGTGTTTGGTAACTGCTGTTCTTCCAGCTAATTTTCTCTGTTAGATAGTAAGAACGTTTTTGCAGGACTGCCTTATATACAAACATCAAACATTGTCTGGCCCTTCTAGATGTCAGTGACTCCCTGCCAACTGAATATGAAAGTGATAAGTGCAAACATTTGCCCTAGAGATAAAACGCAAGACCAAATGACAGATATCTGAGTACAGAAGCTGATGCATGCATATATAGAATATCACCATAATATAGTAATGACAAGTTGCTTGCACAATATATTTTCTATGCTGATGTGACCGACATGATTAATTCCTATAAAAGAAACCAATGTCAATCTTTAGCCTTTTCACCAACTCACTAATGTGTTTTAAAAGCCAGATCCTCATCTAAGAAACAAGACGTTCTATAAAAGAACCATTTAGGGTAGTCATTTTTGGGTCATCCAAAGCTACATTCAGTGACCTAGAAAACAACATTAAATATTTGTATAATAACATTTGTAGCAGATACGCGTGTCTGCTAAATTACTACAATATAAACACACATATATATACACATTTATATACACACACACACACACACACACACATATACATACACATAGACACACACACACGCATATATATATATACACGTGTGTGTGTGTGTGTGTGTGTGTGTATATATATATATATATTATATATATATACATACTGAACAAAATTATAAACGCAACACTTTTGTTTTTGCCCCCATTCATCATGAGCTGAACTCAAAGATCTAAGACTTTCTCTATGTACACAAAAGTCCTATTTCTCTCAAATATTGTTCATAAATTTGTCTAAATCTGTGTTAGTGAGCACTTCTCCTTTGCCGAGATAATCCATCCACCTCACATGTGTGGCACATCAAGATGCTGATCAGACAGCATGTGTATTGCACAGGTATGCCTTAGGCTGGCCACAATAAAAGGCCACTCGAAAATGTGCAGTTCCATCACACAGCACAATGCCACAGATGTTGGCATTTTGAGGGAGCATGCAATTGGCATGCTGACTGCAGGAATGTCCACCAGAGCTGTTGCCCGTGAATTGAATGTTCATTTTTCTACCATAAGCCGTCTCCAAAGGCGTTTCTGAGAATTTGGCAGTACATCCAACCGGCCTCACAACCGCAGACCACGTGTAACCACACCAGCCCAGGGCCTCCACATCCAGCATCTTCATCTCCAAGATCGTCTGAGACCAGCCACCTGGACAGCTGCTGCAATGATCGGTTTGCATAACCAAAGAATTTCTGCACAAACTGTCAGGAACCGTCTCAGGGAAGCTTATCTGCATGCTCGTCGTCCTCATCGGGGTCTTGACCTGACTACAGTTCGTCGTCGTAACCGACTTGAGTGGGCAAATGCTCACATTCGATGGCGTCTGGCACTTTGGAGAGGTGTTCTCTTCACGGATGAATCCCGGTTTTCACTGTACAGGGCAGATGGCAGACGTATGGCGTCGTGTGGGTGAGCGGTTTGCTGATGTCAACGTTGTGGATCGAGTGGCCCATGGTGGCGGTGGGGTTATGGTATGGGCAGGTGTGTGTTATGGACAACGAACACAGGTGCATTTTATTGATGGCATTTTGAATGCACAGAGATACCGTGATGAGATCTTGAGGCCCATTGTTGTGCCATTCATCCACGACCATCACCTCATGTTGCAGCATGATAATGCACGGTCCCATGTTGCAAGGATCTGTACACAATTCCTGGAAGCTGAAAACATCCCAGTTCTTGCATGGCCAGCATACTCACCGGACATGTCACCCATTGAGCATGTTTGGGATACTTTGGATCGGCGTATACGACAGCGTGTTCCAGGTCCCGCCAATATCCAGCAACTTCGCACAGCCATTGAAGAGGAGTGGACCAACATTCCACAGGCCACAATCAACAACCTGATCAACTCTATGCGAAGGAGATGTGTTGCACTGCGTGAGGCAAATGGTGGTCACACCAGATACTGACTGGTTTTCGGACCCCCCCAATACAGTGGAACTGCACATTTTCGAGTGGCCTTTTATTGTGGCCAGCCTAAGGCACACCTGTGCAATACTCATGCTGTCTGATCAGCATCTTGATATGCCACACCTGTGAGGTGCATGGATTATCTCGGCAAAGGAGAAGTGCTCACTAACACAGATTTAGACAGATTTGTGAACAATATTTGAGAGAAATAGGCCTTTTGTGTACATAGAGAAAGTCTTAGATCTTTGAGTTCAGCTCATGACGAATGGGGGCAAAAACAAAAGTGTTGCGTTTATAATTTTGTTCAGTGCACGCACGCACGCACGCACACACGCACACACGCACACACGTACACGATCATAAACCCAATGCAACGTACATCAAAGATCTGTTCCCAACTGACTGAAATGTATACACCATAGCTGTCAAACCTTCAGACTTTAAATAAAACTGGTACATTGTATGATTTATTTTAGTAATTTGGCACCTCGCCTGGTTTTAGATTGGTGGCAGACAGACTAATTAATTTCTTTCTTTTTTTGAAGAACTGCCAGTGTTACAGTAGAGCTGCAATGAGCTGATTATACATCTGGACAGTGCATACGTTTCTATACATACTTGTTAATTAATGTTAATGTTAAATAATGTGACATCAATTTACAATCTCCATGTTGTGTCTCTATGCTGTACATCATGCCTACATCATACACTTTTACCAAGAAGACTGGTCTTTCTTTTATCAATGCATTAGAGACATATAGGCCACATTTTTGTTGGCGGAGTCTGGGTGTAGCCGTTTTAAATGAACTTACCATCAATTTTTAATTCAACAAAATGTTGAAAGTCCACAGGGGGTGAACACAATAAAACAAGTGACAGGCTATCGTTTTAAGTGACAGGCTATCGTCAGAGGATTCTTTTTGGTACATGAAAGATGATCACAACTTCCATTGCAAAACTACATATGGCAATCACACTGAAAGTGAATGAATGGGCGATGGGGGGTGTGTGTCTGTCTGTCTGTCTGTCTGTCTGTCTGTCTGTCTGTCTGTGTGTCTGTGTGTCTGTGTGTCTGTGTGTGTGTTCTTCCCCGACACCAGGGAAAATTGCCTGATGGCTAAAAAAACAAAACGGCACTTGTACTGAAAATGTTGATCATTGTGCAATGTCCCTGTAAAAATAAACGTAATAAAGTAAAGCTTTAGTGGTTTCAGCAGTAACCATGGAGACTGCCACTGCTCTCCTGCTGGGCCCCATGCACAGTTAGGGTCTTGTATTTTACACCCACTTTTTCGCTTGCACTGTTTTAAAGGCATGCTGAGTCTCCCTCATTATCACTCATCTCTCTCCTTTCTGCTGAAGGGTAATGTGCAGGCAGGGGTCGTCAGACAGAGGAACAGAGAGAGAGAGAGAGAGAGAGAGAGAGAGAAAGACAGAGAGAAAGAGAGCGGGGGGAGGGAAAGACTCTGAAAATGAGAAGAAACTAGAACAGAATTATTTCGCTCCAGAGTTTGCACTTTCCAAGAACCCCGCCGGCCGCAAACATGCACAACCTACGTGTACAGAAAAGGCTCTCGATACACAGATACTTAAAGACAGTCCCCTATCGCTCACTCATCCTCCGTCCTACTCTCTCCCTCTTTTCCAGACAGAGGAAACCATTGTTCCTGCCGGCCCGGCCAACAGGGAGAGGGAGAGCGCAGGGCAGAACAGCGGGTTCTGTGACCCGGCCAAGGTACACAGAACTGGATAGGGGAGCAGGCTGCAGTGCCGGGCCAGACCCGAGCCGGGCCCTGGCCGATACAAAGACTGGCCTGTTCAGAGAGCAAGTGGGAGAACGAAAGAGACAGTAACGAGAGAGAGAGCGAGAGAGAGAGAGAGAGAGAGACAGTAACGAGAGAGAGAGAGAGAGAGAGAGAAAGACCATTGAGGAAAGAGAAGAGTGTAGAGAGAGAGTTTGTGCAGCGAGAGAGACAGATCCGGTTCTGGTACCACAGGCTCACAGTATTGCTCTTCAGCCTTGCTGTCATTCGCTCCGCTCCTCGTTCACCTCACTATAGAACGGTCGGACTTCTTGACCCGTTTCCATGAACGACTCTCTGTGTGCCGTTTTGAACCCCCACCCGTTCAACTCCCTCGCCTTCCACCGCACGCGGACTAACCCAGCGTGCCCCCCCCCCCCCGCACAATCTCAGACACAAAGACCTACATTTCAAAACGCCATCTAGGACATACGTCCTAGACCTGTGTTTTGAAATGCCACGTCTACGTGAATGTACTGAATCCATGCGGTTCCGGCTGGGTTTTCCTGGATTTGTCAGACTCCGGGGGTTTGACCTCTGCAGAACAGCAGCGACCTTCCACTCAGTTAGCAGGTAAAGAGACTGTAGGGAAGAAGTACGAAGCTGCAGACGATGTGTGAGTGAGTGAGAAATAGAGAGAGAGAGAAAGGAGAGAGAGAGAGAGAGGGTGCAGGTGAATGTGCTGAATACAGAGAAGGTGAACATGAGGAAGTCAGCTATAACTTACCCTGCTGCAAATGGTACCAGACACATGGGACAGCTCTGCGGCACCCCCTCTCCTCCTCCCTTTTCTTCACCTCCTCCCCCTCCGCTCGCATCCCAATCCGCTCCGCGCTTCCCAGATACCCCCTCCTCCCTTCCCTCTCCCTCCCCCAAGGGAGCAGCGGTGCGTCTGTCAGAGGAGGAGGCTTCCACCCGGAACGCAGGGAGCCGGCGCCTTTTTATCTCCTCCCCCTCCACTCCACCCCCCTCCCTGAAACCTTCTGGTAACATCAATCCTCTGCTACTTGCTCCAAAGATGGCAGGATGAGGGAAAGATGGATGACTCTCCCCGCCTCCTGGTTGCCTGGTTGTAAAGTCCGAGTCGGCGGGACCCGCGACTTTCCTGACGCTTACTTGTTTTGGGCGCCTCTGTGAAGACGTGCTGCTCTCCCCACCCCCCACCCTCTGACCTCCCCCTCCGTAGCTAGCAGGAACTCGAGCTCCGAGACCCGGTGGTCCGGAGCGGCTGGCCCCGCTACAGCTTGTCCCCTCTCCGGGCCCTCCTGAACGGGGACTGAACCCAGAAGGAGGGCCCTCAGCGGTGGATGTTGTCTGCCTGGTCTGTCCTGGGATGTGCGGAATAGTGTGTTCCACCCCAGTAGAAGCGTTGCGAGGAAAGTCTGTGTCGGATGGCGGCGGGGTCATGGGAAGAGGGCTCAAAGGGGGGGCGGAAGAGCAGGGCAAGGGAGTGACCATCTCACTGAGGCTACACCATCTCCACTCACAGAGTTGGTCCAGAGTAGAGCTCTGAAACACGCAGACAAAAACACACACTGCTAGTTTTACAGCGTTACGTATACAATCGCTATATATTATTTATATTTATATATATATATATATATATATATTTATATTTATATATATATATTTATATATATATATTTATATATATATATTTATATATATATATATATATATATATATATATAAATAAATAAATAAAATGTTTTTTTCTTAATTCTTACTACATAGATGCCATGTCACAAGAATACCATAGTGCAGGATGACGCTGTGTTATTTGTTACATTTGATAAATAAACCTGAACACAGAGCAAATTTTAAACTGGCCTCTTTGAAAAATACAGTACCAAGGACCGTGTATTCACCAAAACAACAAACTCTTTCATGTATGTTGATTGAAATAAAGCCAAAATTTGCCATGAGACCTGCGGTATGGTTTAACAACACCCTACACACCGAGGGCACTAACTATGCTCTGAAATAAAATCTCGACTGTCTGCAATTTCTCAGGTTAACTATTGCAGACTTGGTCACTGACAGTGAATCTCAGTAAGACAAAATTGTGCGTGTAACTTTGACTGTTTTTACAGCACTGAGATTCCATCAAACATGTGCATGTAAGTTGAATATTGGCAGCTAGCAGGGCTTTTCTAAAGGCAGCTAGCAGGGCTTTTCTAAAGGCAGCTAGCAGGGCTTTTCCAAAGGCAGCTAGCAGGGCTTTTCCAAAGGCAGCTAGCAGGGCTTTTCCAGGAATAGCCCACTGAAGTATATTCTTCAGCAAATGCAAATTTGCATCCACTACCTGTCAAGGTGATTGGTCCGTCTGGGGTTTATGGCCCAGAAATGCCTCTTACTTGAACTCTCAGAGCCAAACCAGCAAGCCAGCCTAGGCTGTGTCTTTGAGGACAACACTGGCAGACATTTTATTGAGCTTTCAGTCAGTTCAGCAATTCAGAAACACATTGGTTTCTTCCCCCACTAGTCAAACAGCAGATATATGTGCATGTTTTCTGCTGGTTCCGTTACAATGAATTCAAGACCATTTATTTAGTAGACAGTAAGGCGTGGGTTAAGGCCAGGAAAACAAGCTCAGATTGGCAGACTTAAGACAGAGAAACTTTTCTATAAAACTGAAAAATCTAAATTATAAGCCAATCAGCATTCAAGATTCAGACCACACAGTTTATAATCTAATTGCATTGGTAACCAGTTTATAAGAGCAATAAGGAATATCAGGGGTTTGTGATATATTGCCAATATACCATGGCTATGCGTTATGTAAGAACAGCTATTAGCAGTGGTATATTGCACATATTCAACACCCCCTTGTGCCTTATTGCTTGCATATAACACGGCTGTCAGACAATGTTAAGGTGCCCCCTCCCAAAATAAAATACATCCAGACTTTAAAACAGGCCATCAAAATTCACTAGAGAAAGCAAACTGTTACTCTAGAGAAGTGATGAGCCCTGGCCTCGGCTCGCTAACTCACCAATTTAGATGCTGTTGGTAAGTCAGCTACTGGGCCCCACGGGTGGGCCTCCGGACAGGGCAGCGTAGAGCTCAGGGTCAGGGCCCAAAGACTCTCAACAGCAGTCAGGTCTCCCCTGGACCACCATGCCTTGGTTGGAAGCGCAGGTCTGCAGAACACAGCAAAAATAAAAATGATTAGCAAAGGGACCATGAGCGGTTTTGTTGAATCCAGAAAAATAATTTGCCTCGTCTATTTGAACCAACTAGTAGCTATTCAAATTAACTAAGTGATGAAAAATGATGGTACTTGAGATTCTGTCCAGTATCCAAACTAGGCATTTCAATCATGGAAGACAAGAACGCGTTATTTTAGCATAGAGACGGGCCAATCTTGAATATGGATTCTTAGTTATATATCTTACATTGTCATAAACAAATGAGTACAGTACCGTATCAAGGCAAGACAGTCCTCAGGCTTGCTTACCTCGTTGAGCTTTCAATCGATGCATTGGAATTCCCATTTTTCTTTACAAGCGTGTTCTTGAAAAGTGTATAATTACGGGGCTCCTCGACATTCAACTTCCTTCTTTTTAATTTTAACTTCGGGTATTTATCAGCCATAGTAATGACTCACTGTCCAGGTTTGTTTTTTCGCGGCATGGACAGAACAGCGCTGACTTCCGTGTTTGTGTGATGACGTCAGTGCCCAGTCACACTCACAGGACACGCGGGGTAGTTGCAGATCCAAGCAATCTCAAAACAATTAAAAGGATCCGTCCACTGATCTCTAATGTTAATATTTTTTTCATTAAGAAGGTGGACTCGCTATTTCCCAGCCAAAAATTGTTCCTAGACAAATTAAAAATATTGCATCTGAATCAGACTCAGGTTTCTAATGTCGTCGGAATCTGAATCTGACTCAGGTTTCTAATGTTGTCGGAATCTGAATCTGACTCAGGTTTCTAATGTCTTCGGAATCTGAATCTGACTCAGAATCATCTTTAATCTCTAAATAAAATATACACTTTGAATCGCACTTTCTGTAGTAGTTATTGCTGTTAGTGCCAAACAACATACGGAGGCATAATATACAAAATATACACTAAGTTAACCTGCAGTTATTAAACAATGAGTAAGCATATTTGATTTATATTGATTTGTGTAATATAAAGGGAAAATTATACATAGAACACAAAAATGTAGACATTTTACGTTAAAAAGATTTAACCAAGTTATATACTGTCTCTCCTCAATCAAGAAAGAAAAGGACCTGGCTTAGAAGGACTGGAACCCACAAGTATGCTATTGTTCTACTGTTTTCTTCGGCAGATCTATTCAACATGTCTTTAATGACTGGTGAAATACCTTCTGTGTGGAAAATGTGATGCCTCTTCGTAACAAACTCCTCAGACCCAAATGACTGCAGCATAGCCCCTAATCTATGGATTTCACATGACTGGGAATACAGATATGCATTCACTGGTCACACATAGGCCAGAAAAATAGTCAGTATCTGGTGAGCTGGACCACCATTTGCCTCGGGCGACCCGGCACATGTCACTCAAAGAGACTGGTCCAGGCTGTTGATGGTGGCCTGTGGAATGTTGTCCCCCTCCTGTTCAATATCTGTGTTAGGTTCCTGGACATTGCCAGGATTTAGAACAGGCTGTGCGCACATTGATCCAGAACATCCCGAACACGCTCAATGGCTGATATGTCCATTGAGTGGGCAGGCCACGGCAGAGCGGGGACATTTTCAGCTCACAGGATTTGCGTACGGGCATTTGTGACGTGTGACGCCGTGTATCATTGCTGTGACACGAGGTGATGCCAGCAGGTAATGGCAAGACAGTCACATTATCTATCTCTGTGCATCCAAACTGCCATCGATAAAATGGAATTGTGCTCACCACCCGTTGGTTATTCCTGCTGATTCCATAAACTCACCACCACCACGGGGCACTCTGGTGACAACGATGACATCAGCAAACAGCTCGCCCACACAACACCATCCACACTGTCTGCCATCTGCCCGGTACAGTTGAACCCGGGAGTTATTTGTGAAGAGCACACCTCCCAGGCATGTCAGTGGCCATTGAAAGTAAGCATCTCCCCACGGAACTGCAGTCAGGTCACGAAACATGGTGTGGATGACAAGCATGCAGATAAGCTTTCCTTAGGCTGTTTCTGATAGAACTTGCGGAGATTCACAGTTTCATCAGCTGTCTGGGTGTCTGGTCTGAGATGACACTGCAGGTTATTAAGTAACTGGATGTAGAGGTCCCGGTCTGGTGTAGTTACACGTGGTCTTCAGTTGTGAGAATGGTTGGACATATTCTCTAAAATGATTTTGGAGAGAAGGGAACATTCAATTCTTTGTCAACAGAGCATGCAGTATATCATTTGTACTGTGCCTTTGAAACTTATTTAGACACCTTTTTTTTCTCTAAATGTTTTTTGTGTTATGGACTTAATTCATAATTGATTATATGATTTTCTTGCTGTTGAGAAGCATCTCCATAGCATGATGCTCCCACAACCATGCTTCACCTTAGAGATGGTATTTGCCATGTGATGAGCGTTACCTTGCTTTTCCCAGAGTTCAATTTTGTTTTAATTGGACAAGAGAATATGTTTTCCTCATGCTCTCAGGGTCCTTCATGTGCCGTTTGGCAAACCCTTGGACGGCATGTCATATGCCTTTTACTCAGGAGTGTCTTCCGTCTAGCTACTATAGGTGCTGCAGAGAGGTTTGTCCTTCTGGCAGGTTTTCCCATCTCTGCAGAGAAACTCTGACATCATTAGGCTCTTTGCCACCTACCTGAACAATACGATTCTTTCTGGGTAATTTAGTTTGTTCGGACAGCTCGAGGAAAAGTCTGGATGTTTCCATGCTTCTTCCACTTCATAATGATGACGCCCACTGTGCTGCTGTGAACTTTGAATGCTTTTGCAGTTTTTCTATAACCTCAGCCAATTTTATGCCTCAAAACAATACTATTTCAGAGGTCTAGGCAGAGTTCCTTGGACTTCATGTCTTGCTTTTTGGTGAAGTATGTGATCTTATGGAGACAGTTGTGTGCCACTGGTGGACAATAATTAAGTTCTAGACACATCTGAAGAATGATCAAAGGACACAAGATGCATCGGCACTCAATGTGGTGTGGCATGGCAAAGGGTCTGAATACCTATTCCTGGTTTATTCCAGATATTCCAGATTTTCATTTTCAAAACATTTCTAAAAATCAAAATAAATTATTAAATTAGTCCATAACACAACAAAATGTGGAGGACTAAGAGGTCTAAATACATTCCTGAAGGCACTGTATGCTTCCTCACAACATGAGACGTCTGCACAGTTTACTGTACAGTGGACTGGTCTTTTAGTGTCCTCAGCAAAAGGTGCAATGAGGGTGTAATGATCATGCTATTTTATCTGTTTCTTTAAATGCTATGGCTGTCCAGTGTACATATTAACTTGGTGAAAAAGGAAGTTTCTCATCATTAACCGGCATGTGAACAAATGTGAGCACAAATGTGTAAAGTAATAAGCTTTTTGTGTGTATGGACGATTTCTGTGGTCTTTTATTTCAGCTCATATAACATATTCAATGTTTATATTTTGTTCAGTGTACATTTATTATGTGAGAGATTCTCTCGAATCATTAATGAAGTATAATATATTCCACGTTGGAAAATTACAATATACACACCCATTACCTTATTCACATTTTTTCCTGTCAGTACCTCAAGAGTTTCATGCATTTGCGGCATAATGTGGTCCAGTAGTCTAAGCCACTGCCTCCAGTGCACATCCACTCCTGCAGTGCACATCCACTCCTGCAGTGTACATCCACTCCTGCAGTGCACATCCACTCCTCCAGTGCACATCCAATCCTGCAGTGCACAACCACTCCTCCAGTGCACATCCATTCCTGCAGTGCACATCCACTCCTGCAGTGTGGATTTGAATCCGACCTACTGCACTTTTGGCTAAAACGATCTCTATGTTTCACCACTTCTTCTTTCGCCTTATCTATACACCATACAAATAAAACAATGAGTCTGTTGGGGCAGGTCAGTATCAACGTTCCACATCTAGATTTGACAACATTTGACCGTTTATTAAAAAACATTTCAAGCTGTGTCAGGATTCTAGAGACACTGAAGCTCGTCACCTGTGTTTACTCATACAGTTTGGTTTGTTTATCTTTATCTAGGGTTTTAGACATTTAGGGCCAGTTTCATGGACACAGATTAAGCCTAGTTCTGGACTAAAAAAATCCGCTCAGTAGTGTTTTGCTATTGAGCAGGATTTTTTAATGTAGGACTAGAACACATTTAAGGTGCTTGAAAAAGCATTCCAGTTGACTACCTCATGAAACTGGTTGAGAGAATGCCAAGAGTGTGCAAGGCTGTCATTGGACAACGGGTGGCAGCTTGAAGAATCTAAAAAATGAAACGTATTTTGATTTGTTTTTGACTTTTTTAGTTATTACATGATTTCATAAGTGTTATTTCATAGTTGTGATGTCCTCACTATTATTCTACAGTCTTAATCCATCTACAAAACTGAACCTTTGAATATTTCAAAGGGTTCTTAGTAGCAAAAGATTTTAAACATTTGCATTACTTAATATGCGTCGCTCTTTTATTCTGAGTTTTTCCTCTTTATTTACAATTGAGGGGAGTGTTTCACAGTACAGTAATGGACAAGACAAAGGTCCATGCTCCAGACTTATTGAACAACACTGTAGTCATCAAGATTGGTTGGTGAGGGTCAATGCAGGACTTATATTATGCAACGGCCACTCTAACCTAACATAACACTGTCCTTCTCACCAATTACAACACAGAACTAGGTGGTGGAAAGTTAAAGTCATATATAATGGTGGGACTTTCTAAGACCTAAGCTCTTGGACAGAAGCAGAGGACCAACAGAATGAAAGGATGTGGGGCTTATGTAATGGAAAAGACAAGCAGAAGAACTGGAAGGAACGGAAGGGAAAGAGTCGAGAGAGGAGGGCAACCAAAAACCTAACACTACAGGAAAACCTGCCACTTTAAAAAAAATAGGTGAGGACGATTTCGAAACAGCGCCCCGGGCCAGAAGATGAGATTTCCAGAGGGCTAGAGTGCTGACACGGGTAACCCTTCACCGCAGAGGGAAAAGTACAAACCCAGATCCGGCAACGGAGGGTGGCTGGTGCCGGCCTGGTGTTACACCGGGAAGAGGGAACAGGCGCCTGAGCCCTGGAAAGAAAGGTTATGTCATTTAAGAGTTGTGATCCAATGTTATGCGCCATCACCATGGATACAGGAAGGAAGATGAGGGGAATAAAAATAGCAGAATCGGCTAACCGCCCAGTCTCCCAGAACCCAGAAAGAAACGGAGGGGGTCCAAATCGAGGGGGTCCAAATCGAGGGGGATCCAAAACGATAGAGAAACCAGGGTGCAATCGAAAGCGATAAGGTGGACTTGAAGTGTCAAATATCATTAAATAAACAAGAGGAAAGATGTTTGCTGCTCACTCTCTTGGCCTTGAGAGGATCAAGAATACAGTGCCTCTCAATTCCAGTACCAACACCCTCCTCCATACACTTGCTCTGTATTGTAACACCCCATTGTAAACACATCACCACTCGGCGACCTTTAGTGACCCCAGTGTTACAACAGGTCGGACGGGCACAGTGATATAAACACACGAAGCACGAGGGCCCGTTGAGAAGAGTTGCATATTTACATTGAAGTTGTTTTGGTGGACACAGTTATCTGGAGCAACAACCATGGCAGTGTGAGCGTACATTTTATCATACTGATTTGGGATCAAGCTCCGAAACCTGACCACGTCACGGAAGGTAGAGACAGTTGGCATAGGCTGCATAAGCAGGTGCACAACCTATCGGCTTCCACCTGACATACATCGGTCCTTATAACACATTGACCATGAGGTAAAAATGTGAGGTAAAAATATTCACCACATGAACATTGTAGAGTAGGCTACTTGTGATTTTGTCGGTTATATTCAACTGATGTTCTTAATATGTGCAATGCTAGTTAATGGCATCACTTAGGTGACCTGTGCCACGGAGAATATCTCCGTTTTGGCATGAGCTTGCATTTACACTGCCTCGTGGCTAGGGGGCGCTACAGGAACGGCAAACAATTATCTCACCTTCCATTCTTGGCCCAACATGACAGCAAATATTAATTGGAGATGAAAAGAGCCGACCGAATGTACAACATTGCAATGCTAGTACAGACTGGCTGACAGTTTCATTAATCTTTTGAAGGCCTATCTAATTCTTCTGAATGCTGTCAACGTATTCTTATGTAGCTTAGGTTATTTTTTATGGTGGATCATTATCTTCCTAAATTGAAAAATTTGTAATAAATAGTACAACCCCCCAAAAAATCCAATAAATATCAATGCCTAAAATGTATTTAGTATTAATGAAAAACGAGTGACGTACACTTTTTTATTAATTCAATCAAATTGCAAAAATGAATTACACGCCAGCAACAATGTGCATTTTAAATACAGTTCAACCGCAGTTTACAATTTGTTCACTTATTTGCCAATTCTTGTCAGAACAAGAGGATTGATTAGATACACTAAACCTGATCTTGACCAGTCGTCAACAGCATTGC
Source organism: Esox masquinongy (assembly GCA_016801175.1). Lineage (NCBI taxonomy): Eukaryota > Metazoa > Chordata > Actinopteri > Esociformes > Esocidae > Esox > Esox masquinongy. The sequence continues at coordinate 29,572 of JACXGI010007514.1, forward strand.
TCAATTGTTCACGTTTGAAGGGTGCTAATTCCTTCATTGCCTTGTACCTTTCAAGTAAAATTAAAACGGAAAACGCAAGGTACATGTGACCCAAACACAATTCTTTCCATTTCAAAGAATTTGCTACCTCTGTAGGGAGTACGTAGAGTACTCTATAGCTTTTTTGTGCTAATAATTTGCAAAACCATCGGTGTCGTTTGGGCATAAGCGTAAAAAATGTATACTCGTAAAATAGGCCTATTAAAAAGTATGCGCAACAAAGGCCTATGAGCCAGTCGGAATTGAAATAGATGTCCACATATTAATACATCAAAATAAAATATATTATTATAAATAATAATATGTATAATTAAAATATATATTTTGCTATGCCTTGAAAAAAAAGTTGAACACAGTCTGGAAAAATGTAACCTCAATAAATCAACCGCAGTCAGTCGTACAATTTGCATTTCCCCTAAAAGTCTAAATTTGACTGTCTGTTGCAAACTCCACCCATCTCCTTTCGGTTCTTCGCTCTGAACCAAGTGGTTCACTATTAAAGGCTTAAACCCCGTGTCTTCTTGCCTTTGCATAGGCTGCTCAAGGCTACTAGAGAAGTAGGGGGAGTGTCGACTTGTTCCTGGAAGAGCCAGCCTGCGGAGTCAGTCACATTCTTGGCTGGGATTCAGTGACTGAGCCAGACACACACAAACACTGAGGGGGGCTGCGAGGGAGAGAGAGAGAGAGGGCGATTGAGTGAGCGAGTGAGAGCAACCCAGCTCACAGACTAGCCATTTCCACAGGCACAGCGAAGTGCGGGGGCAGACAGAGTGTATGCGTCGGGCTCTGCTGCAGTATTTCGACAGCCTAAAGGAGGTTCCAGACGGATTTTTTTTTTACAGTGTTTTATATCTGATATATCCAGATAGAAGATTTTACTTTATCGGCCAATACTTTTTGGAACTTCTAAAGCGTATAATTCATTTTGAAGGGACGATTTTTTTTTTTAGATATGGGCAGTCGGGAGTCTACCGCAGGGGAAGACTCGCCGGTGTCACCATTCGCCTAGTAGTAGCCAAGTAAACTGAATTGGAAACTCACTGCGCGGGACTTCTTCGTGGATGTTTGATGAAGCGCTTTCCGCAATTAGCTAATTCTGGGAGACCTTGGATTAACAAGGAACCGGGACGTATCGTGGCTTGCAGTTGTTTTAGTTTGCCCCAATTGAAAGAAACTCTCGCTTTCCAAATTGTAGTGAAAACATGGAGACTGTAACTCGACAAAGCTTCCAACCTCACCCAGGACTGCAACAAACTCTCAAGCAGTTTCATCTGAGTTCTATGAGCTCCCTCGGCGGACCGGCGGCGTTTTCTGCTCGATGGCCACATGACCTCCTGTTCAAGAAGGATGGGAAAGAGCCCGAGCCCTTGTTGCATCTGCCTATGCAGCCACAGACAGTGATGCCGGGACCCCTCTTCATCCCATCCGACCGGTCCACGGAGAGGTGCGAGACGGTCTTGGAGACCGAGACTATCTCCTGTTTCGTCGTCGGCGGCGAGAAACGGCTGTGCTTGCCGCAGATCCTCAACACCGTCCTGCGGGATTTCTCCCTCCAGCAGATCAACTCGGTGTGCGACGACCTCCACATCTATTGCTCCAGGTGTACGTCGGATCAGCTGGAGATCCTCAAAGTAATGGGGATTCTCCCCTTCTCCGCGCCGTCCTGCGGACTCATCACCAAAACAGATGCGGAGCGCCTGTGTAATGCCCTGATTTACGGGGGCACCTACCCACCGCACTGCAAGAAAGAGTTCTCGGGCTCCCTAGAGCTGGAGCTCACGGAGAAGAGCTTCAAAATATACCACGAATGTTTCGGAAAGTGCAAGGGTCTCTTCGTCCCGGAGCTGTACACCAGCCCCAATGCAGCCTGCATCCAGTGCATGGACTGCAGACTCATGTACCCGACACATAAATTCGTGGTGCACAGTCACAAATCGTTGGAAAACAGGACTTGCCACTGGGGCTTCGACTCCGCCAACTGGAGGGCATACATCCTCTTGGGCCAGGATTACACGGGGAAAGAGGAGAAGGCGCGCCTGGAGCAGCACTTGGACGAGATAAAAGAGAAATTTGACTTCGCCAACAAATATAAGAGGAAAGCGTCAAGGGTGAGTTTGAAGTAGCCTATTTTGTTGCCACGCTGTTTCACTGACTGTGTTGCAATTGTTAAGCTGCAATACACGCTTGTATGTACACTGTTGACACAACAAATATTACGCTGTTGAAAGTGTTTTTTTAATCTTTCTTGTGCCTTGTGCTTTCGTCTCACAAGTAAACACATTGTTATCTTAAACTTGTCAATATCATGGCTACTATTGGTGCAATGACACGTCCCATGGGCGATTCATGCCTGGATTTGGTGACCCTTCACGTATACTTACTAATTGCAAGCCAAACAGCTAAACGTCTCTGGTGGCAATAAAACTATTGCTTGCGTGTGAAAACATCCCCGCGGGTGTCGACTGCTCAGTTATATTGTCCTTACTGTAAATACAATCACATTTACAGATTTACAGAACAAATTGCCCTGTAAATAGTATTAGAACAAACTATCGAAGCCCATGTAACGAGGAGTCGAGGAAATAATTAGGAATTTGTATACAGGAAAACAATGTTCGTTGCTAAGGTTTTACTCAAAACTCCCCTCTGTCCAGCACTCCCAGCAGTTGCACTCCCTCCCCCACCCCACCCCCTTTCCAATATCTTGCGGACGGTGAAGGCTGCGGCTCTCAATTCGTACTTTGCAGTATGTTGTGACTTTAATGCCTGTTTGTGAAAGATGCACTTGGTCCGGCTGCGTTATCTCAGGTACTTGAAGGTAGATGTGTCATTAAAGCCAGGGCTCATCCGCGCGTAATGGCTTGCTACTAAGTACCCGGGAGCTCCCTTGGGGGTGGTCAGCGCTGTTGGCTTTTTATTAAGATTTGGGTGATGTGTCAATTGTTGCGTCTGCTTTGAGAGGCCATTACGGCATACAGTGTACTGCAGACGCAGAGTCTGAAAGTGCTAGTCCGCTACGGATGTCTCCCCGGTCTTTCTCGGCCAGTAGTTAAACAACAGACTCGAGCAATTTGTGAGCAACAGGAACATATCCAATGTTACTTTCTTCAGAGCACTTGTATTCCGCTGCGAAGACAAGGAGAGGACAGTTTTAAACATTAAACAGCTTTCTTCGAGGCATGGTTTATTTGGCGGATTCCCGCATCGGCTTCCATGGCCAGTGATTAGATGAGCGGGTTGGGAAGCTTATCAAACGTGTTGGAGGGGCTCCGTGTCTCATCTGCATGCCACCCAAGCTCTGTGAAGAGAACGGAGGCCCTCTGGTCATCTAAACCTGAATTATTATTATTTATTTATTTTACGTAGGGGGCCAGGCTATAGCCTGGCACTGCTGATATACAGCACACAGAGCCCTGATTGTAAGTCCTATGAGGGGATTAAGTCTGTGCTTTGGGGTGGGCAAGCATGGAAGCAGAGGCTCCCCTCTTCCTCCAACTAAGACTGATAAAAGAGCCTCCCTCCACAAATGAAAAGCAAGCATGGCCATTTGCATGAACTGTTAGACATGAATAGAGTTGATGAAGCAGGGATAGGAGTATTGTGGTGGAAACATAATATGATCCCAACAAAGAGGGGCATTCACAGACACCCTTCCCCCGGCTCACAAACACACACACGCAAACACACACACACACACACGTTTCTCCCTTCCCCCAATTACCTACTTCTGTGCCCCTCTCGGCATGAAAAGAGAGTGGGTGGTTATAGTCAAAGACTTTTTGGTGGGCCATACAAACGATGTCGAAGTGTTTACCAACAGAGCTCTCTGTCTCTGCCTGTAGCCCTCCATTTGCCAGTGTTTCAGAAGGGCCAGAGCCTTCCTATACACTTGGCTTTGGCACTCATCTGTATATAGTCTTGAGTGTGGAATCCGGGGGTGCCCCACTTTGAAGGCGTCTTCTGTTTTTATAGGGGCTCAAAAGGCACCTGGGTGTTTGTGAATGTTAATATGATGCTTTCTGATTTATCAAGTGGCTTGGTAAATGCACCGCTAACAAGAGAAAGTTTGCAGAATCGTGAATGATAAAAAGGTCGTTTTTACGAGTTTCCTCTTGTCAGCACTATTAACCAAGAGTGTTACTTTGAAATGCTTTGCTGAGTTGTAAGTGACAGACCTGGGTGGGTCTGCTTGTGCTGTAAATGTGGAGCTCCGCAACACATCACTTCTGTTACATTCTTAAAGCGTTGGTGAGAGGAAAGAGTGGTTTGGTGAGGGCTCTTGAATGTAGCTAGCAGCCGTCTCACAGTCAGACACAGGAAGTCAGCTTGAAGGACTTCCTGTCATCTGAGACACTTTGCTCCTCTGAGGTCACAGGCTCCTCTGCTGAAAAGAAACAGTCTTGCAATTACCCAACACGCACACACACACACACACACCACACCCATAGTCAGTGAAATGACCAGACATACTTTGCAGTGAACCTTCCTTATTGCAGTCTACTTCCCTGTAAAATACTGCGTGGAGATTTGTGATAAAAGTACAGACTCCATTTCAATCTGAGATGTGAGAGAGCGCCAGCGTTGACTGTGGGAGTGCAAACAGTCGTGAGTGAGTGACTGAGTTAGCTCTGTGAGCTTTTCCATGAGTTTAAAGTTTACAAGTAGGGTGTGGAGCGGTAGGACAGATCTCTAAGTTCACCATGCCAATGTTGGCTTGCCTTTATTGAGGTTTCTGGTTGGCACTCATGTGGGTGGCAAAAATAATCAGTGGCTTTCCACATCAGGATGTTTAGATAAGGATGGTGGCTGCAGATTTAGTAGCTGGCAAGGGTTTATTTTACCTCAAGAACATGTGATTTATAAACACCCCATCTGTTGGAAGGAGATATGAACGAGAGAGAGAAAGAGAGAGAGAGAGAGGGAAGGAATGGGAGTGTACATAGCCAGCCTCCAGTTGAAGCATAGCCCAGTATATGAACCGTGTACGTTTCCGCCAGTGACCACGTTTTTCTAAGCCATTAAGCAGCTGCAGTAGCAGTCTTTTTGTTGCATACCCCCCCCCCCAAAAAAAAGGGAATACAAAAAACATTAAGGTTAATTGCCCTAAAAACCTTGTCAAATTTCAGCTGTAGTTTAAATGGTTGACTCTGTGCTCTGTTGTGAGGCGGGACCACCAGACACTGTTGAGTTTGGCGCTTTTGGTAGAAGCCGCGTCGGGGTGGCCGACAGACACGAAACGGGGGGAGTCACATTCCGGAGCCGGCACTCCCTGCACAAGGCCATTATGAAAGCAGACTCCTGCTGAATGAGCATCGGTGGAACGTGTCCCTACACCTGCACGGTGCGATTTAAACCAACCCTATGCCTGGCTTTCTCACTTCGAGACAGGAAAATCAAGTCCCTGGTTATATCTAAACAAATTAACAAGTGATATTTCTTGACATGGCAGGACGCTGTGTGCAATTGTGTTCCACTCGTCGAGCTCTGTGAGTGTGACACATTCTCGTGGCAAGTTTATATCCGGAGTTGTGTGTCCATATTGTCTAAATGTTATTTAGAGGAATAACATTTAGATTGTCACGGCAGTTTTTCTAGTGCGAATAGGTCCTTAAGCAGTAGACCTGCCCCTCTCTCTCCAGCCAGCCCGCTCTAGCAAGTTGGTATGGGGGGTGTCTCTCGTTGCTTTCAAAATCACTGCTCCAAAACTGTGGCAGGGCTCCAGACCCCGTTTCGCAGTGGAGTTGAAACTTTCCTTCCCACTGCCCAAAAATGTCCCGATGCATCTTGGGACATCTGGCCTCCGGCTGAAGGGGCTGCTTGTTTGAGGGAGGGGGCGGTGGGGAGGAAGGGTCTAGGAAGTGAACTCCCCGAGGGGGGACAGAGGACCACGTCCTGTTTCATATGCAAGGCACAGGCAACGGCGCGGCCTTCTGACTGAGAGCCATATCCAGGCCGCGGACAGCACCAACAGCTGGTAGCCCTGCATTTCAATGGCCACAGCGAGAATATCCTTCTTTCCGGGGGAGGTGGGGAGGGGGGGGGGCAACTGACGCTGCATTGAAATGCACAGCTGCCACGGGCCGGTGGTAGTCGGGGGCAACGGTGTCTATGTTTTTTTTGTTTTGTTTTGTCATGCTCGCCGAGGACTGTGTGCGGCCGACACGTAACGACAAGCCTGAACGGTCCTACGATAGGGAGGCCAACGGCTCGCTCCGGTTCTTGTCAAATGAGTCCGGCTCGTCCTTTGGTCCCTGTCCGAGACTGGGTGGACTGTGCCGGTCCATGTCGTCTGGCGGCGGTCAGCCCCGCCTGGTCGGAGCGGCGCGACGATCAGAGGGATCGATGGGCTATTGACAGCCGACTTCTTCCCTTGTCAAGTGCGGCTGAAGATCCACTCCTTCACCTCCACGGTACCACGGGAAGAGGATCCATGTTCCCCGTCTGGCTGCAAATCGGTTCTATTGACCGCGCGATGGTCTCAACGCGGATTGGTTGATTGGTTGATTGATTGATTATAGCAGAGCTTGTGTGTCGGGAGATACCGCATAGCCTATGGGTCTAACTCTGCACACATCTGAGTTTTAGCGCTTCTATAAGAGTAGTCTGAGTGTGCTAAGCTGAAAGTGCTTTCTTTCTCAAGGCAGGGATTTCATACTGATAAACAGATGCCACTTCCATGTTGGAGATAAGGCAGAGAAGGAAACCTTCCTGGAACAGTTTGGATGGTAATTGCTTTGTAGCTTCAATGGTATGCAAATGTAAGTCAATTATGTTTCTTATTTGAATTAGCAGTTAAGTTCACGTGCGAAAAGACTTACGTTAATTATTTGTAGTACTCATTTGCTCTGTTTTGTCCCGCTTAGACGAAAAGAAAACATAAAGGTGTAATTTGTTTCTTTTTTCGTCCGAAGACACAGCAGGGGGAAGAGACAAAACTCTATTTACACGGAAATCAATGGTAATTAGTTGGGAATCATGGCTCTTCTCTGTGTAGACTTTTGAGGAACCGATATGTTCCCGAGATGAAAAGCGCCCAGTGTTTGCCAGGCGTCCGTGCACCGCAACACAAAGACAACAGTCCTACAGAGCCTACAGCAGGAACGACATGACTTTACAACACTCACTACTACAACAAGAAACCATCAGGTTACACGGTCCACTGTGTGTTGTCTGGGAAATTACTCCAACGAGTGTGGTAGCGGCACGGGAGCATGAATTTAATGCGCCAGTATCTTTCATTTCCGATCCGCTGGCAGGTATTTTAATTTGCAGTGTTTTAAAGTTGGCCTGACGGAGCTTCTCTCTCCATGTAAGGCCAGTTGTTCGCTGGGTAGACTTGTTAAAACCAAATATCTGAAAAGGGATGCAGATTCTGTCAGTTTGATTTCTCAACTATGTGATAATATGGTTATTACACAGCAATGTGGTTCTGACACATTGTCAGTGAGAGTCTCAGCGATGTGGTTCTGACACATTATCAGTGAGAGTCTCAG
>JACXGI010007515.1:0-11901 GCA_016801175.1 Esox masquinongy
CACACACAGGCACAGCCCACTACACACAAGCATCTGAACTTAAAACACACTGGCAACATCCTGTGGATACTGTAACACCATATCCCTATGTCCGGGGAAGGATTAGGGCTGTCCAGCCAGCTTTAGTGTCTTATAGAAATGCTGACTGGGCGGATTGCTGAACCATCAGTAATAGACAAACTCATTTTTATAGACAACAGCACTCTGTTCCATCACCCCGCCTCACCTTGCCACGACACACACAGCTAACACTGGAAATAAAACACACACGCGCAGTTTCAATCGACACAGCGTCTTCAAGCCCTGTTTTACCTGAGCAAGCGAAAGACAAAACAGATGAAAATAAAAGAACATTGACTCCTGACTCCTGCTTATTGCTTTGTAAAAATTTTGAATGTTGATTACTGTCATTTATTATTGTTTTTTAATTTCTGTTTACCAGCAGAGAGCAGGGCAAAGAGAGACAGACAGACAGACAGGCAGGCAGACAGGGAGACAGATGGACAGACAGAGCAACACACAGGCAAGCAGACAGGCAGATGGACAGACAGACAGACAGACAGGCAGAGAGACAGACAGACAGACAGACAGATGTACAGACAGGCAGACAGACAGACAGACGGACAGACAGACAGGCAGACAGACAGGCAGACAGAAAAGCTCCAGTAGTAACAGCCATCATGCCTTATAGTATCTAGACCAATGTGAGTCCTAATGACTATCCCTCTATGATGTGCAACACCAGGCATGGCTGGGACTAACAGACCATACACACCCCATTTCGGTCTATCCTCCTGCATGGATGATGGCTCTCCTATATGTCATCGTTATAACTAGTGCTGGACTGCCTGTCTGTGAGCCAGCAGAGAGAGAGGCAGAGAGAGAGGCAGAGAGAGAGGCAGAGAGAGAGGCGGGGGGGGGTAAAGAGGGAGAAAGTCGAGAAGGGGAGACATGCTGACTGGGTAGATGGTTTCACACACACACACACACACACACACACACACACACACACACACACACATTTGGTTAGCCATGTCAACAAGAACACCACAGTTAATTGCCCTTAAACATCTTACTACTAATCCCAGCCCTTAACCCTGACGATAAACTTAACCCTAACCCCTACCTAACCTTAACTTCAATAGCTTAACATTTATGTTTAAACTTAACCTAGTCCCTAAACTTAACCTTATCACTGACTCAAACATTAAACCATGGGTTACTGTACCAGTGAGGAAATCTGGACCTCACAAGTGTAGTAGCACACAAGCACAAACACACAGACATGCATACAAACACACACACACACACACACACACACACACACACACACACACACACACACACACACACACACACAGAATATTTCCCCCTGGGTCCTGCTCTTTGCTGTTTTTGCATTCTGTGGTGTGTTGGTGGGTGGTGGAGTGTAACTGCATGTTATAGATCAGGTGTCTTCCAGATGGACCGCCGGCATGACGACAGTGACAGGTCTGACATAAACAACTCCCCTGCCTCCCTCAGACACACACACACACACACACACATCCTGTGACTCCCAATGGCCTTCACCCCATTTACCAGACACACCAGAGGAGAGGAACAGAAGGACAACTGGAAAACACAGCCCGAAGAGACGGGTTCAAAGGTCAGGCAGGGAAGAGAGTGACAGTCACCAAGCCATTCCAGAAGCACAGCGGAGTCATATCAGTATTCCAACCCTCCTCAGTTCACTTTGGATCATGTGAGGGGGCTCGGGTGGCACATCTGGTTTTTCGCTCACTCATCTTGTCACTTCACAGGCGCTTGGTGTCAGTGGAACGGGGTGGGGGGTGTCTGTTGAACCACAGCAAAAGGTGCAATGAGGTGAAATGCTCGTCAGTTGCTCAAACACATACAGAGACACATCAACAGTTGTTAATGAATCACGGATTCTCTTTATCGCCAAATCCTCTTACTGACACGTATGTTCAGTTCATGTCTGTTCTACATATGCCTCTCTCATCTCCCTCTCACATCTCTATCCTTCTGTCGTCTCTCTATCCCTTCCTGCCACTACCTCTCTTCCTTACTGTCATCTTTCCCTCTCATCTCTCTTTTTCTGTCTCTCCCTCTCTTCCTCTCTCATCTCTCCCTCTCATTTCCCTCTCTCCCTATCCCTCTCTCTCGCTCTCTCTCATCTCTCTCTCTGTCTCTCTTTCAATCTCTCATGTCACTTTTGCTTTCATTCCCTCTCTCTGTTTCACTCTGAATTTCAATTTAAATGGCACGGGAAACAATGGTTTGTTTACATTGCCATAGCAAGGGGGAAAAAAATATACAAAAATATAAATTCATGTATAACAACATGATAACAAAAATAACATGAGCAAATCTAAGTAAACATTACACAAATAAAAAAAGGCAATTTGAATGTTACATTTTAGGCCTTTAAAGTGTGTATATCCCTCTCTCTCCCACACACACACACACACACACACACACACACACCTCTCTCTGATCTCTCTACTCCCTTTCTCTCCCCCACCCCTCCTATTCTTCTACCCGGAATCCATTTTGAGCATCAGATGGAAAGATAGGCTTATCTGAGGCCTGTTGACGGTGGACGGTCAGTCAGGCAGTCAGTGCGGGGCCAGCGTAGAAAGACGTATAACAGAAAGGCTACAGGCCAGGGTGGTATACAGACCTCGAGGCCAGGACAGGCTGTCTGTGCTGATATAGAGAGGGAGATGGATATGGCTATACATCAAAGGTCCAGCAGGGTGTGTGTGTGTGTGTGTGTGTGTGTGTGTGTGTGTGTAGCCCCTTAGACCTATCTGGCCATCCATCAGAGGATGAGTGTCCCTTGCCCATCCGTCTCCTCGCTCCCCTGGCCAAGGCTGACGCCCAAGGTGTTGGGATGACTTAATGTTACCCTCCACGAGCTACAGGGGGACCGGTGTCCCCGGGCTCTAGGCGGGGGTGTGCATTTGCGCGGCTGTGCGCGAGTCTGCATGTGTGTGTGTGTATGTGTGTGTGTGTGTGTGTGTGTGCGCGTTGGCATGGTCGCACCACGTGTGTTTAGGGTAGCCTAAACATCTGACAGTTTAGCCGTCCGCTAGAACAGTTGGGTGTCAGAATGTCATCGCCGAGTTGGCATTTACCGTAAAGTCACCAGAGGCCGTCACTGGCAGCAGAGTGGATGGTTATTTATGAAGCCTATTACAGAGTTTAACTGTCCCTAACTGAGGGAGGAAGTGGGAGATGACACACGTTGGCATGGACACACACTGTGGCGTGGACACACGTCGGCATGGACACACACTGTGGCGTGGACACACACGTCGGCATGGACACACACTGTGGCGTGGACACGCTCGGTCCTTCAGATCTTGGCCCCACAGTGACCTTGTGTCGTCCAACTGAAAGAACTTACTTTGATTGCAGACACACACACACACGCACATTCACACAGGCACATGCACGCATGCACACACACACTGCCATTACGGCATGTGTTAGCTTGTTCTGGACTGTCGTTTAACCAGTGAGATCATGTGACCCAATACTTGCAGAACTTTCGTGCTGTTTCCATTTTTCCTGGCGCTAGCAACATACTCATGAGTAAATGGAGAATGACTTGAGGCCTAAACCAAACTTTAAGTTGTTTCTATTTTATTACTAAAACTAAATCTAGGAGGTTGTTGGTTCATTGTTGAGGCATTAAATGTTCATGACAACCTCATCCGTTCTTCCACACATGGACAAATGTCAAGTTCCTTTGCCAATTTGTGATTGTCAAAACATACTCACGCAAACACACACAGACACACACACAGACACACACACAATACACATGATTATTGACTGCACTGACCTCTGACCTTCTCTCCGTGTGAGTACATTTAACGACTTCCTGTCACAATGTGCGCACCTGTTTGTGTAACTGAGTGAGTTTACGTGCACCTACATGAACAGACTTACATTTTTAAATCCCGCCAACAAAAGGTCAGTTGTCAGGGCGTATCGAGCCGACCTAAAAGGGAAGTAAAAATGAAATATAATAAATGATCAAACATAGAGGTTGATCTGAGTGTGAGCATCATCAGCTAGCCATGTGTTTTTTTTCTTTCTCTTTTTCAGAGTTTCAGAAAGATAGACACATGTTGACTGTTTCGGAAAGTTGGCCACATGTTGACTGTCAGTCCATAGAGCTTTTAGAAGCTGACGTGTGGTGAGCCTTTTGGTGCAAAATGGCTTCTGTAAGGATGTGGAAAAGTGATTAATGTCACAGCTGATGAGGCAAGACACAAGATTTAATAAAAGAACAAAATCAAAAACAGAAAACTGGATGAACCAAACTGGGAAAGACAGGAACAAAATAAAACACAGGACAGAACAACGCTTCGTGAGGTAAACCAAAAACAAAGACCAACAAGATACCTCGGGAAAGGAGGAACACAAGTAGGAAGAGTGATTAGGGAAACTGCTGCTGTTCCAGGACGTGACATTTCAGAATGCTTGTCCACAACGAAGTGGAATGTTGCACCACTTTCTGCAATGCATTCTGGGGTTATAACCCACGGTGTGCACTTTCTGCAATGCATTCTGGGGTTATAACCCACGGTGTGTTAGCAGTCTAGTAATTCCGTGCTACTAGACTGGTCCATTTAAAAAAAAATGAACCTTCACTGTACAGGGGTGACAGCTCACTAGCCAGACACAGTCTGTTTAATACAGTACTCCTGCTGTAATAGAAATGCAGAATCAAAGAAAGTACTTTGTAAATGTCACCCAGAACAATGCCATGAAATGTCAATTAATGTCACATACTGGATGCAAGGAAAATCAAAACAAAAATGTTGAAGGACAATGCAACGATCTGAAACTTTCTTCAATCAAGCGTTGCTGTACTGTGTGGGAACAGTTCGGGAACCACAAGAGGAAATGAAAGGGTTCCTGATTGCTCTGAGATCAGGTAAATTAGGCCAGTAACTCAAAAATTTTCTCTCTTAAACATGTATGTACGCGGAAAAATGTATGGCACTAATCAAACACAGAGTTCTGCGTTCTAAACAGAAGAGTTTAGTGTTTAATTGACCAAAACAGCTCAGCCAATCAACTGAGAGCATATTAATGAAACACTACCACAGAGCCAAGAAATTGTGCTCACCGACCTTTTCTCAAATTCTCCAGACAGATATGTTTACACAAACACATACAAACACATACACACACACACACACACACACACACACACACACACACACACACACACACACACACAATTCCCTCGCTGTACTCTGATGCTGCTGGAGGGGAATGGTCTATTTATGTTATTGTCTTATGTGTGTGTGTGTGTGTGTTTGCACAGTTGTCTGTGTCTGCCTTTGTGTGTGTCTGAGTGTGTGTGAGTTCTCTCTGGAGACATGACAATTCCCTCCAAATACACAACACACACCTACATAGGCAGCTTTAGTAGGGTGACAGCCTTAAAGCTTTGAAAAGTTCACATGATCTGTGCATTTTTTTTAAGATACCACAGAACTAAATTAAAAAAAATAATTTCAAATCAGTCCTCTTCAGGTAATTCATCCCAGTCACTGGCAGGCTGCAGATCTCTCCTTCTCTCTCTCTCTCTCTCTCTCTCTGTCTCTCGCTCTCTCTCTCTCCGTCTCTCTCTGACTCTGCCATCTCTGTGCCTTTATCCTGCTCCAGTGCTCATGGAAACAAGACGACCTGTCCGACGCTGACAGGTAGGTGTGTGTTTGTGTTTTTGTGTGACTGTGTGTGTTTGTGTGTTTGTGTGTGTTGCAGACAGGCGACAGATGGAGTCACCCGTTTCTCTCCATCTCCTCTCCTTTTCTTCCCTGCATCTCACTCTTTATTCTTTCTCTTTCTTTCTACCTCTATTGCTCTTTCTCACTCACTATATCTCCCTCCCTCTTCCCTCCTCTCTCTCCATCACTCCCTCTCTCTGATGTCTGTGATTACTGCAGAGCGCAGGGGGGTTACTGGTGTGCTAACTAAAATGTGCTAGTGAGAGAGAGAGAGAGTGAGAAATAGAGAGAGAGATAGAGCAAGAGGTAGAGAGATAGAAAGAGTGAGAGAGAGGAAGAAAGAGTGAGAGAGAGTCACGGTGTGTGGGAGGGGAGGAAAGATATATAGAGAGAAAAATAAACAAATTAAGAGATTCAGATTCATACATATATATAACCTTTTCTCTTTCTCTGAATTCTTTCGTATATCTATCTCTATATGTTTATATCTATCTCTATATGTTTATAACTACCTACATATATCTATCTACCTATATATACACAGCTCTGGAAAAAATGAAGAGACCGCTGCAAAATTATCAGTTTCTCTGGTTTTACTATTCATAGGTATGTGTTTGAGTAAAATGATCAGTAGTTCTATAAACTACTGACAACATTACTCCCAAATTCCAAATAAGAAAAAAGTCATTTAGAGTATTTATTTGTAGAAAATAACAACTGGTCAAAATAACCAAAAAAATATGGATTGTTTTCAGACCTCAAATAATGCAAAGAAAACAAATTCATATTCATATTTCAACAACAAAATACTAATGTTTTAACTTAGTAGATCAGAAGAGTTCAGAAATGAATATTTGGTGGAATAACCCTGACTTTTAATTACAGCTTTCATGCGTCTTGGCATGCTCTCCACCAGTCTGTCACATTGCTGTTGGGTGACTCCTGGCACAAGATTTCAAGTAGCTCGTCTTTGTTTAATGGCTTGTGACACCCCTTGATTGACCTGGCTGTGTGGCACGGGGCTTTCAACGGGGTTCATGTCTGGAGATTGGGCTGGCCATGACAGGGTCTTGATCTGGTGGACCTCCATCCACACCTTGATTGACCTGGCTGTGTGGCATGGGGCATTGTCCTGCTGGAAAAACCAATTCTCAGAGTTGGGGAACATTTTCAGAGCAGAAGGAAGCAGGTGTTTTTCCAGGATAACCTTGTACTTGGCTTGATTCATGCGTCCTTCACAAAGACAAATCTGCCCGATTCCAGCCTTGCTGAAGCATCCCCAGATCATCACTGATCCTCCACCAAATTTCACAGTGGGTGCGAGACACTGTGGCTTGTCGGCCTCTCCAGGTCTCCATCTAACCATTAGATGACCAGGTGTTGGGCAAAGCTGAAAATTTTACTCGTCAGAGAAGATGACCTTACTCCATTCCTCTACGGTCCAAACCTTATGGTCTTTTGCAAACTTCAGCCTGGCCCTTCTTTGCTTCTCATTGACGAAGGGCTTTTTTTCTAGCTTTGCACGACTTCAGCCCTGCCCCTAGGAGCCTGTTTCGAACAGTCCTCGCCGTGCACTTCACCCCAGCTGCTGTTTGCCATTATTTTTGTAGGACACTTGATGTCACCCTACGGTTGTTGAGTGACATTCGAATGAGTTGACGGTCATCTCGGTCAGTGGACAGTCGTTTTCGCCCTCTGCCAGTCTGTAGCTTTGGTGTCCCCAATGTCTGTTGCTTGATCTTGTTATTATGAACTGCCGTCTTTGAAATTTTCAGGATGGAAGCAACCTGATGCTCACTGTATCCCAGTAAAGCCAGAATTGAACCATTCTTTTTTTCACTCAAAGCTTTTCTTTTCAACTCTTTAACTTTTCATGCTGAATAGTAATATTTTATTCAAATTACCTTTGAGGTACTACTTGCACTGTTTTTGAAATCCACCTGGTCCTACTGTAAGAGGATAGTGATGACCACAGCAGTGGTTTCTATACTTTTCCTCGTTAAATTAGATTTGGTTCAGGTAATCACCAAATCAGTACCTCATTAAAAGTAAAATGAGGTGTGCCTGTGTTGGAATTTAACAGACACTGGAATGGAATGGCTGCCATACATGTAGAGATGCTGATATAAGAAAAAAATAGGAGTGGTCTCTTAATTTTTTCCAGAGCTGTATATATATACAGTGGATATAAAAAGTCTACACACCCCTGTTAAAATGCCAGGTTATTGTGATGTAAAAGAATGAGACAAAGATAAATCATGTCAGAACCTTTTCCATCTTTAATGTGACCTATAACGTGAACAATTCAATTGAATAACAAACTGAAATCTTTGAGGGGGAAAAATAAAAAATAAAAAACTCACAATAACCTGGTTGCATAAGTGTGCAAACCCTTAAACTAATACTTTGTTGAAGCACCTTTTGATTTTATTACAGCACTCAGTCTTTTTGGGTAGGAGTCTATTAGCATGGCACATCTTGATGTGGCAATATTGGCAATATTTCCAGCTGAAGAAAAACAGCCCCAAAGCATGATGCTGCCACCACCATGCTTCACTGTGGGTATGGCGTTCTTCGGGTGATGTGCAGTGTTGTTTTTGCGCCAAACATACCTTTTGGAATTATGGCCAAAAAGTTCAACCTTGGTTTCATCAGACCATAACACATTTTCCCTCATGTTTTTGGGGGACTTAATGTTTGTTTTTGCAAACTTCAGCCAGGCTTGGATGTTTTTCTTTGTAAGAAAAGGCTTCCGTCTAGCCACCCTACCCCATAGCCCATCCATACGAAGAATACGGGAGATTGTTGTCACATGTAGCACACAGCCAGTACTTGCCAGAAATTCCTGAAGTTCATTTAATATTGCTGTATGCCTCTTCGAAGCCTCCCTTACCAGTTTTCTTCTCGTTTTTTCATCAATTTTGGAGGGACGTCCAGTTCTTGGTAATGTCTCTGTTGTGCCATATTTTTTCCACTTGATGATGACTGTCTTCACTGTGTTCCATGGTGTATCTAATGCTTTGGAAATTCTTTTGTACCCTTCTCCTGACTGATATCTTTCAACAATGAGATCCCTCTGATGCTTTGGAAGCTCTCTGCCGACGCTGGCTTTTGCTCTGAGATGCAGCTAAGAAAATGTCAGGAAAATCCTACTAGAACAGCTGAACTTTATTTGTGATTAATCAGAGTCACTTTAAATGATGGCAGGTGTGTAATGACTTCTATTTAACATGAGTTTGAATGTGATTGGTTAATTATGAACACAGCCACATCCCCAGTTATAAGAGGGTGCGCACACTTATGCAACCAGGTTTTTGTAAGGTTTTTATTCTTCATTTTTCCCCCTCGAAGATTTCAGTTTGTTTTTCTACTGAATTGTTCACATTATAGGTCACATTAAAAGTGAAATGAGTTCTGACATGATTTATCTTTGTCTCATTCTTTTACATCACAAAAACCTGGCATTTTAACAGGGGTGTGTAGACTTTTTATATCCACTGTATATATATGGGATAAAAAGGGATACTGTAGATGTAAATCAGCGCCGCAACAGAAAATTCTAGTAGCTTCTGGAATCTTCCGGAAGCTACCAGCTGGGCCAGCCCCGGCCCCTACACCCCCATCTCCCCATGGGACCTTGTCAGAGGAGTCATTAAGGCCTTCCAGGGAGCAGCACGGGGCGGGGGCCAAAAGATAAAAAAGAAGATGGGCAAAAGAAGGCTGGATGATGGAGGAAGAAGACGGCCAGTAGATGCAGAGTCCCGGAGCAGCCACCGACTCCCATTCCTCCCAAACCCCCACTTCCCTCCCCTTCCTCTCAAACCCTCGCTTCCCTCCCTTTCCTCCAAAACCCCCACTTCCCTCCCATTCCTCCCAAATCCCCGCATCCCTCCCCATCCTCCAAAACTCCCGCTTCCCTCCCATTCCTCCCAAACCCCCACTCTCCTTCCTCCCAAACCCTCGCTTCCCTTCCCTTCCTCCAAAACCCCCACTTCCCTCCCATTCCTCCAAAACCCCCACTTCCCTCCCATTCCTCCCAAACCCTCACATTCTTCCATCCCAGTTAAAGTATATATACATATACACAGAGACAGAAAGAGCCAGGCCACAGGGACAGACACAGGGAAAGAGACAGACACAGAATCGGCCAGAGGAGATGGGGGGGTGAATAAGTTAATGAAGCTCTCCCTTAGAGGGACACCCAGACCCAGGACAGCCAGAGGTTAATCCCCCCTCAGAGCTCTAGACACACCCATCACTAATAAGCAGGATGCAGTATGCTGTGCTGTTTCATCCAAGCAGTAATTCCTGGTGGGTTTTATGATTGAGAAGACTATCTATTCTACATCCATGTTCTTTATAAAGGTCTGAACAATGCATGAAAATATCCATATTTTCTTAGTGAAAATATGAAAATGCTTTTCTTCAAACAACTTGATCTCAGTTCAATGCATCTTTGAAAACTCTCTGTGAAGTATCTGCAGTCAGCTGACTGTTCTTTAGGTTCTGAGAGGATTTATGAACATATTTAAACAGCTCTGTGCAAACTGCAGTTTTGTTTATTTAAAAGTCCTCAAAAGATTTTTCAGTCTTTCATAATTTTTGGGAAATGGGGAAATATTTTCACATAATGAAACAGCTTTCAGTCTTTAAATAAATACAATGTATTATTTTCCCATTAATGTTTTTCTTTAGGAAAAGGATATTTGGTTAATAACTATTTTTACATTTTTATGGTCGGAAAGAAAGAGCCTGACATTATCATAGTAACTGAGTGAAACTATGTAAAATGTTTTCCAGAATATTAAACGGTTAAGTCATTTAAATATACAACTAAGAATTAGTGAATAAACAACATGCTGTGTTTTTGAAGACAATGAAATAATCTGAAATGGTCGTAGGTTATAACCCCCTAAACCAATGAGGTTACAAACCATGTAGTTCTGCCCAGGAGCAAGACAGATAACCAATAATTGCTCTCAGGTCCTTGCTCTTAGCATACTTACCTGGTAAGGTAACGCAAAAACAAAATGAAGGAGAACATTAATGCTAACCAATTTTATGATGTATGGTTCTGTGCTGAACCCTTCTTGCCCTACAATAAATCATCAAAGAAGCCTGTCATCCAAAGCAATTCTTAGGATGTTAAATACTGTAGGCAATGGTAACTGTTTTGAAAACTTCTGAATCCGTTTTTACTGATTCAGAATACACATCCACATGTGTTACCTAGGAAAAAGAATCACATAAAAGCTTGAAAACACAAATTCTGTTCTGTTCTCTTGAAGTAAATAGATACATTAAGGAAAGGTCAAGGAGAGAGCAGGGCATGACTTTAAAAACATTTGTATTCACATTTAAAGCAAATGATGTCCGAGTCTGAAATGATTTATTCCTGATCCCTGATGACAACTACCATGGCAACCACAATGCTACTGCAGGGAGAGAAATACAGGCAGAGAGAGTAAGACAGAAAGAGGCAGAAAGAGTAAGACAGAAAAAGACAGAGAGAGTAAGACAGAAAGAGGCAGAGAGAGTAAGACAGAAAAAGACAGAGAGTGTAAGACAGAAAAAGACAGAGAGAGTAAGACAGAGAAAGACAGAAAGAGGCAGAGAGAGGAAGACAGAAAAAGACATAGAGAGAAAGACAGAAAAAGACAGAGAGAGTAAGACAGAAAAAGACAGAGAGAGAGAGTAAGACAGAAAGAGGCAGCGAGAGTAAGACACAAAGAGACAGAGAGAGTAAGACAGAAAGAGACAGAGAGAGTAAGACAGAAAGAGACAGAGAGAGTAAGACAGAAAGAAACAGAGAAAGGCAGAAAGAGACAGAATGAAAGAGAGTGAGAGAGACATTAAGCACAGGAGAGAGAGAAAATGTAGTGAAGACAGAGGAGAGAAAGAAAGATAGCAGAAAAAATGAGAAAGAAAGATAGCAGAAAAATGAGCAAAGTAGAGAAAGATAGGGAAGTGCTGATAAGATATTGAAAAGATTGGGGAAAAGAGAGAGAGAGAAAGTTGTAAGACAGAATGAGAGTGTAATGGATACAGACAGATGAATAGAAGGAGAGTGACATGAGAGGGGAAGATAGAGAGAAAGAAAAGAATAGTGAGGGGGAAATAGAGTGACAAATAGAGACAAAGA
>JACXGI010007515.1:12001-37096 GCA_016801175.1 Esox masquinongy
CACACACACACACACACACACACACACACACACACACACACACACACACACACACACACACACACACACACACACACAGACACACACACATTCCTGCTGACGTCTTTTCTCTGTATGCTTTTGACAATCCTTGTAATGCACATCTTTCATCTCAAATCCCTCTTCAAGCCACTTTCACACTTCACTCGGAATGGGAACATTAAATTTAGCAGTTTTTAATTTTGACCTCTCCCATGTGTTCTTCAAATGAGGTGTGGTTCTTGTGGTTCCATAACGTACCATCTGTCTCTGAGTTTCCATGTCGGAGAGAAAAACACTGAATCTGTTTCCAAACCACCCAAGCTACTTTAAAGATGTCCGCACCCTCTTCTCTTTAATGTCCACTAATTTTGACCATTAAAGGTGCACTTTAATGTCGTTTTGGACACTGACTCAGCCCTACTTCTGCCAAACTGTGAGTTTCGTTAAAATGTGTCTCACGTTCGTTTTAATAGAAAAGTTAGTTAAGAACCAGTGCTCAACACCAGTGAAGACCAGACCAAAGCCATATCACTGCAAGAAGACAGGAGAGCACACATTACCACAAAACTAATGTGAAACATACTCTGTATAAAAATGCAAATTAACCAAATGGAAAATTGGCATGATCTTTAAATTACACCAAGGCCCATTAAATAAAGCTCACAGTGATGAGTGTTAATGTTGGATGGCGGTGTTGTAAAGTCCATCCCATTTATTAGGAAGATTTTATTAACTTCATATGAGAAAGCTTACCCAAATCCTTCCACATAAAAAATACACCAAAAAAAACCATGGACACTAGAAAAGCAGTCACAAGGCCAAATTAAACATCCTTCCAAATCCCCAGGATGTCGCTAATCAGCTTGAAAACTGTCCACCAGGGGCAACAGTGAGTACTGCTACCATCATGTAGGCTGGCGGATTGGTGGGGCGTTGTGAATGGGGAGGCGGGCATAAAATGCATGTTCGGACTCAGAATCAACCCTTATTATAAGCACTTTGGTTTACCAGATCCCTGAAAGTAACACACGCGTATCTCGACCGCTCACAGTTATGATCACAACCTAATGTAGACACAACTTTCCAGTCCACTCTGTTTGACTGGGAGGCGACGCTGACCCTGGACAGGAACATTTCAAAGGGAAACCTGATGTGCAGGTGCATGAGGCCTGGAGGAGGAATGCTGCGTCTTTCCTGGATGTGAACCCTGGCAGAGTGAACCAGAAGCCGGTCTGCCTTTCGTCTCAAATCTGTCTTTGTCACTTTCTCTTTGTCACTTTCTGTCTCTCCATCTTGTGCTTTCTCAATCTCTCTCTGTCTTGCTCCATCCCCCTCTCTCTCTCTCTCTCTCCCTTGTAGACACACAAAAAGCGTACATTTTGCACCCCCCAACTATTTTGTCTTCATACCAGCCAAAATCTGATATGATTCTGTTGTAGGGCACAGCATTGGGCCACCCTGCTGTTTAAAACTGTCACACACACTCACAGAAACACACACAGACGCATGGATAAATACACACACACGGAATCACATACACACAGAAGCGCACACACATACACACACACAGAAGCACACACACACACACACACAGAATCACACAGATACACACGCGGAGCGCCAGTAGAGATACATCCTGTGTAGGAAGTACGGGTAGACATTCAGGCATGCAGACAATACTAATCAGGTCCCTAGCCAAAGGCTGGCTGGCAAACAACCACCTAAACAGTCAGCCAGCCAAACCGCCAAACTGCCAGCCAGCCAGCCAAGCAGCCAGTCAAGAAGTCAGCCAGCCAAACAGCCGGCCAAACAGCAAGAAAGCCAAGCTGCCAGCCAGCTAGCCAGCCAAGCAAGGTGCATTTCACACTCAAGGAGTGCTTGGTTGGTCCCTCGTCAGCACAGTCAGGATACATTCATCTCCATTTGACAGCCACGCTGGTCGGAGCTGGCACTGGCAACGTATAGGTTACATACCACACTGCCATCACAGCACAGGGCCCGGAGATCACCTGGATGGACCTGAACTTAAGACCCAGGCCTATTAATACAGGTTCTGGGTGAACTTGGTCCAGTCCCTGTAATACATACGTTTTGGCAGGGGTACAAAATAGGTAGGGAAAAACACTGTTGGATACCAGGAGCCTGGTCGAAAAGATTAGCAGACGTCATCGTGTAGCCAACATATAGGTTTATATATATGTTTTTAACAGGGACTGAATATAACCTTAACCCAGTTTCTTTCCATTTACTGTAACCCTGCTTAACTCTGTGGCCCAGAGAACTCTGTGACCAATCACTAACCACACCCTCCCGCCTCTCAGCGACTTTGTTGCACTACTCCCTTGTGCTACTCTGACACTGCCTTGCATAGTGTGATAACGGAAGTTTTCAGTTGTTACAGGTACGTGTCTAGCTCGGGAACCTCACTGCTGCAATCCCTGCATTTCAGTTGCACATACACTTTGTACATTCAATTTGTCGCTTTGCACATCTAGAATTGCCATCATGCTTGCATTTTTACAGTTGTTACATACGCATGTCTACCTTGGGGACCTCATTGCTGCTATCTCTGCATCCCAGTTGCATATTTTACCTTACTCTTTCAATTTGCCTCGATTGCACATCTAAAATGTCATTTAGAATTGCTATCTGTACTGCATTTGCCTTCATTGTACATCTATACATTCAACTTAAAATATACATATACTTAATACAGTAATTTCCTGCCCTCTGCTATTTGCACTTCTGGTTAGATGCTAACTGCATTTCGTTGTACTGTACTTGTTCAAAGAAAATAAAGTTGAATCTAATCTAATCAAATGTAAGCTTATCACTCTGCAGTTTAAGGCCTAGGTCAACAGTAGGCTTTGGGAAGTGGTAATGGGTCCACAATCATTATAAGATATACAGCCTCTATATACTGTCATTTTACAACAGACTGCACACAATAATCCTCTCCAGACACAGAGAGAGACAGATCAAAAGACAGAGAAAAAGACAAAAAGACTGACAGAAATAGAGACCAACAGATAGAGACACAGATAAAGAGACATAGACAGATAGAGAGCAAGAGAGTGAACCAAATAAAGAGAATGATTATCTAGTCTATTTCCTCCTTGTGCCTTCATCATTTAGGGGAACTGGGACAGTGCCCTCGTTTCATCCGGCTTTAATTTATGAGCCGGTCTGATAATATACAGCATAACCACCGACAGAGCCTAAATCACCCTCTTCTTACCATCCGGACTACTGATAATGTACAGCATAACCACCGACAGAGTCTAAATCATCCTCTTCTCACCATCCGGACTACTGATAATGTACAGCATAACCACTAACAAAGTCTAAATCACCCTCTTCTTACCATCCGGACTACTGATAATGTACAGCATAACCACCGACAGAGTCTAAATCACCCTCTTCTCACCATCCGGACTACTGATAATGTACAGCATAACCACTAACAAAGTCTAAATCACCCTCTCCTCACCATCCGGGCTCCTGATAATGTAGAGCATAACAACTAACAAAGTCTAAATAATCCTCTCCTCACCACCCAGCCTACTGATAATACTGATAAGTCCAACAGCAACAACGCATTACGTTCGACAGCAAGGGTTGTAGCAGCAGTCATCTCTTCGATCCGAGGCTCTTCCCGATTTGTGGGGGGGTGGTCGGCTCGTGGTTCCGATCCGAGGAAATACGTCCAGCATGGACCTGCACAGTTTTCTGC
The DNA here is from genome assembly GCA_016801175.1 of Esox masquinongy. NCBI lineage: Eukaryota > Metazoa > Chordata > Actinopteri > Esociformes > Esocidae > Esox > Esox masquinongy. Next base: position 15,756 of record JACXGI010007515.1, read on the forward strand.
TCTAAAATAGCCCGTGTTGCTGTCCTCAACATTAATTATTGTAAAGAGTAGGTCAGAGCAAGCGGTGATGAGGCCCAAGTTTACCCTCTCTGTGTCTGGAAGAAATACTGTGGCACATGTGAACGCCGTCACAATATTTCACGTGAACTAATTCACATGAAAGTCTGCCCTCGTGGACGGCACTATTCTGTCAGGACGTAAATGAACAACATAGCACAGTACATCCATATAATAAAGGCACATTTACCGCAGTACAAGGTAATACGAACAGCATTTTCTTATTCCCAATTTCGACATATCCAATTGTAGTTTGTCTGTTAGACCTCTGCGCCACGGGGTGGTAAAACGCTAGCACATGCTAATTACATTCCTAACTCTAACAGGCTGAGGGGCCTCGCTATCCATTGTGACAAAACACATCATTTTTCATGAGGCCCGTGAATTTTCTGGAATGCTGGGAAAAAATTTGCTCTCCTGGGAAAGCATGAGCATTTATTTTTCAAATTGTTGAGTTTTCTCTCGACTAAAAGCGAGAGATCATGAATCCTCTCTGTCTGCTGTGTGCCTTATTAGAAACCAAGTAGATTTAGATAATTTGCAATGATCGTAGTTAAAGTGTGAGAAAGGAACCTGTTCAAGCGTGGGTTTGTTCTCTTCAGCTCCATGAATCTATCTCTTCTGATAACCTCTCCAACTTTAGGCCTTACACACTGTTAGAAACAAAGGGTGGGTCGGGAGACTGTTTAATATAGAGGGACAGTGTCACTGGTTGTTGTATGCACACGGGGGTGGGGGTTGGGGGGGACTGGCACAGTTTGCAACTTAAATTGTGCTTATCCCCTGTGACAGTCAAGCAGCCGTATTCAACCAAAAGTCGTTCACAATTTCTTCCAGCTGCTCCACTCAACCTAGCCTGTAGATGTAGTTTCAAAGTGATCAAGAATGTATCTTCATATGCCCAGAAATCACAAATAGATTGTTAAAAGCCCAGTTTTATATCTAAGTTGCATGTAGGCTCCTATTAAAATAACGTTTCACAAATGTGAAGCATGAAAGGTGATGAACAAGTCAGGTTGCTCAGAAAATTGGTTTCAAAGACCAAAAACAACAACAAAGACCAAGACAAGTTTCAAATGACATGAAACACCACGGAAAAATGCCTTATTGAAGTTGATAGGTAATTTTCATGTATAAAATATCTAATAATAAAAGAGAATGATAAGAGAATGATAAGACATCATACATGGAAAACTAAATGGAAACATGTTAAACATATACCTTTATACCATACAAATATAAATGACTTGCCAATTGTCTTACAGCATGCTAGAAAGGGGACATATGCTGATGACTTCACACTCAGCATGCCGGCAAACAAAGCCACTGAGCTCACCGGGACTCTGAACAAAGTGTTACAGTCAGTGTCTGAACAGGAGATCAAGAAATATCTGGTCCTAAATATATCTAAAACTGAGAGCATTGCCTTTGGGCTGAAACAAAAAACACTCTCTGAAAACTAAACCTCAGTTCGGCAGAACCGGTTTGGCAATTGAACCGGTTGAGGTGTCTATAGTACCAACACCGGTTGGGCCGCTGTCGTGTTCAAAAACACAAAGTTGCTATGGCGATGTGGTACAGTTTGACGGCTGTGAAATTATGCTCTGCGTTTTACATGCAAAGTTCAATTGTCCTCAATTGTAATTTTTCGAGCTACGGTCTTGTCCACTGTCCGTCAGCGCCCAGCTGAATGGTCTGGTGGGGCAACGAAGGAACTGGCGAATCACCCGCCTGTCTCAGAATAAAGCGACACGTGTTTCCCACAGCGGCAAACACAGGACAAGCATTAACAACATGCACGCTTAGGCTTTCTTGGTTGAGGGTTGATGAGAGATTGACTTCTTTCCATGGAATTGTTGTATGAGAAATATCACTGTAATGAAGAATCCAAGTAGTCTACATAATCAATAACACAGAGCTCAGATGTTCATAAACTGTCCACAACAGTGGCCACCAGGGGTTTCTTCACAGTCCCCTAAAACAAACTTTGAACTCCATTCCATTCCCAGTCCTTCAAGCAAACAGCAGCATGACCTTTAAAATATGTTCCCATGGCCCAAAGACGACGGCGAAGAGACACACAACCAAACGCACGCACGCACGCACACACACACACACGATATAACATACACAGAAACCCAATCGATACACATTGTTTTCAGTGGCATTGTTGTATTTGAAATGTGTGGGACAGTTTTGGTCTTTCCGATGGAACCCATTTGTTGTCTTTCCTATGGAACCCATTTGTTGTCTTTCCTATGGAACCCATTTGTTGTCTTTCCTATGGAAGCCAGGAAGAGAAGCCACAAAAGATGTAACAATAAACACTTAATAAACTCTGTAAAGTGACATGAGCTGAGTCCAGTTTTAGTTTTTATTGTTTGCCGATAAACTAAAAACATCCCTCTACAAGTTATTAATTATGCTAATATAGATGTTCTGCTTGTTCATGGCTGATCTGCCCCCCCCACCCCCACCAAAAAAAAATACATAGATGTTATTTTCCCATTTGTTGTGTCTAGATACCTAGACTGTGTTAGAGCTTAAGATGAGTGTTAAGGTTAGGGAAATGGCTAGCTAACAAAAGAAAACAATGGAGATGGTCAGTTCAGTGGCTAAAAGCAGAACCTGGTTGGTTTAATTTAATGTTGGTTTAATTCAAAACATGCCCTACTGCTCTAAAGGAACAGAGTTGCTTACATTGGCATCAAATTATATTCAGGAGCAGATAAAAAAATCTAGCTAAAATTTACAAATCATGATTCGGCCGGAGACATGGCAGTGTCCAGCCTTGAGATGAATGAGTGATTATTCCAGTCAAGAACAAAAAAAGGATGTAAAATATATAATACAAAAAAGGATGTATAATATATAATAGGCTGCTTGTGTCTTTAATCTGGCCTCCAGCCCTCTGCAATCCATCCACAACATATTTCATGACCCCAAACCAGCCCGCCTGCAGGGTCTGCTGGTGATGATTCAACCTGCACATCATGTTGTGTGTGTGTGTGTGTGTGTGTGTGTGTGTGTGTGTGTGTGTGTTTGTACGTGTGTGTGTCTGTGTGTATTTGTGAATGTGTGTCTGGGTGAGTTTTTTTGCACAGCTGAGCCTCAGTGACTGAATAGTAAAGGCTTTAGCTTTTTTGGGGCTGAGAAGGATTTCATTATTATCGCCTCTAGCTTCTAAGGCGGTTTGAACACTACAGTAGTTTTATTTAGATGAGCGACAGTTGATGACAGATTTGTGTCAGAGACACATTTTTTTTGTACTGAAAAAACTGGATAAAAATGGCAATCGTCGTCCCTTGCCTTTTGAACTCCCCACATCTACCGACACTCCCCACATCTACCGACACTCCCCACATCTACCGATACTCCCCACATCTACCAATACTCCCCACATCTACCAATACTCCCCACACCTACCAATACTCCCCACATCTACCGACACTGCCCACATCTACCGATACTCCCCACATCTACCAATACTCCCCACATCTACCAACACTGCCCACATCTACCGATACTCCCCACATCTACCAATACTCCCCACATCTACCGACACTGCCCACATCTACCGATACTCCCCACATCTACCGACACTGCCCACATCTACCAATACTCCCCACATCTACCGACACTGCCCACATCTACCAATACTTCCCACATCTACCAATACTCCCCATATCTACCGACACTGCCCACATCTACTAAGGTTGATAGACAAGTTTTCAGTCTATGTGTAATGCAGTGCAATGGGTGTTGACCTAGGAAGTCTGGTTCTGAAGTCATTTTTCGGCTGTTTACACTATAAAAGAATGTGTCTCCGACGCAAATCTGTCAACAAGTCTCATTCATCTCATTCATCTAAAACTATCGTAGTGTAAAACCACTCTATTACACATTAACTGAGTTTAAAGGGGATCTTTAAAGTGCACTACTTTTGTCAGGGCCCATGGGGAAAGTTGTTTGGGATGCATATATGCCAACAGTTTCGGTAGTGAACAGGCAGAGAGGGAAAACAAGCTACGTGGTTGATGATGACGGATGACAACATTTCAGACACATACATACAGCAAAGGGAGGAAATGAAAAATAAATGAATGCAACTTTCAAAGTGTTCAATAACTCTTAGAGGGAAAATTTTGAAAACTATCAAGTATTATATTTAGCGCTGTTAGATTTTGTTTCCCCAAATTAAATGTGTTTAAAGTGGAAAAGTAAAATATCGGTTTGAGTGTTAAATGTAGCACTTGATTTGCGGTGCGTATTTCCCAGACAGCACACTCCACTCTATTTTCACCTTAACTGTCTCACTGTTTTACATAATTCAATTCCCCATTCTCCTCCTCCCTCCCACTCTTTCTCCTTTAATCTGCCTCTACTTCTTTGTCTCTCTCCAATAATCTGCCCCTCCCTCTATGTATCCCTCTCTCACTTCCTGTCTCTCTTTTCCACTCTTTTCAGTAAAAAAAAAAAATACACACACAAAAGTTTTAAAAGGGACAAAAGCATTTCAAATGTTACATTATTAGCTGTGTACAGTGGTAACAACGTGGCCATATGCTTAAAGTGGGTGAAAAAACAGAGAAATATTGGCTGTGTTCACCATGTCGTTGGTGGGCCACTGGTTACACCTTTCTCACGGAAAGGGAGTTGAAAGGTTTGGGGAGTTGCAATGTTTGATTGGTTTTCCAATTATTTCCGTCTCTGAAGTGGTCGTGCGTTTGGCGGGAGATAAGGAAGTCCCGATCTGTTTCCGCCTCATTTTGTGAGGAGTCAGTGTACACAGTTGAGGCTCTTTATTATTATTTTGGGTGCGTTTGGGTCTCATCTATCCATCCCTCTCCCACACTCTCCCCTTCTCCCTCTATTTTCCTGGCTCTCAGGGTGAGCAGATGGAGTTTTTACAGGCTTTCGGTTGGAACAGTCAGGGCGGGTGACACCCCCTAATTTGCACATTGGTGACAAAGGAGCTGTCCGTTCTGATGACCGGGGTTCCACGGCTGATTGGTTGGGCATTTCTCTGGGGTGCAGGGTCGGGGAGAGGTAAAAGACACCAGTCAAAAAGGAGGTCCATTGAGTTTAAGGTGATGTACTATTAACAAGAGTCCCATAGGGACGCCACTAAGTAATGTCCAGAATCCCATGGGGAGAAATTGTTGCCAGATATGAAATTTAAACTAACAGTTTTCTACTACACTTGCTGTTGATGGATGATTTGACGAGGATAATCATATTTAGCCTCTCCCCTTATTTTACCAGTTAATTATGAGTGAGAACACATTCTCATTTACATTAATGACCTGGGAGCAATTAAGGTTAACTACCTTGCTCAGGGGTAATACAACAGATTTTTCTGGCTGTGGAATCTGGTCTAGCAAATGTTTGGTTTCCTGTGAGCTTTGACAACCAAGCTACACGGCCACACCAATCACAGCTTTAAACCTCTTCTAGCTCCTCCCCAAAAGATCTGAATTATTATTCTGCTTTTTTTAAACAGAATATGTGAAGGCTATGAATGCATGATTATATTATATCACCATATCACTTCCTCCTACTGAATACCCAGGATCTTTCACTGCCAGCAATAATCCAGTATAAATATCTCAGGACAGAATAACATCCCTTTCTATGACTCAGATCTTGGCTTCTCTTCTTAAAAAATCCCATGATATTCCAAAAAAATATTAACAATATATATATATATATTTTTTTTTTTAAATAAACAGAATTATAAAATACCTTCACGATTGTAACAAAAGCAATGGAACGAACTAAAGCTTTTCTTATCTAGGCTTAAACGTAAGCTCCAAAAATAATTTCTGTTTGCTTGTTGATGAACCGAAAGGGAAAAGGGCTTTTTTATGCTATCAAAAGACAAATCCAAATTGACATTCCAATTAAAATCTGTCTCAAGCTATTAAATTCTGGAATTGAACCAGTCGCACTTTGGAAATGAAGTATGGGTTCTGCAAGCTTTTTTGAGAAAAATCCAATTGACATCCTGCATGCATAATTCTGCAAACGCATTCCTAGAACAAAAAGTGTCCAAAATAATGCATGTAAGGCAGAACTAAGTCATTATCCATTACTGTGTTGTCTAAAGAAATGGCCCTGTAATAATCAACTGGAGAACAAGAGGACCTCACTCATCAATAAAACCTGAAGCTAAATTCACAAACCATTACCAACCAACTCTGAAAATTTGGCCAAACCAGAGAATAACCAAAAAAACTGTTCAATGCTGTTTTTCATTAAACAGACAGTTGCCTACATGCTATCTGATCGCTGTGACTGAAAGAAAACTTAGGAAAACACTGACTAGGTGCAGGCTCAGTGATCACAGCCTGGCTGTACATCATCCTTCAAAGTTTATTGTCATCGGCATACTCACGCCCATAATTTTGGCATTTCCCTGATGCTAGTCTTTTTTTTTTTTTTTTTGGTTTGTTAGTTCGGTTGTGCTGGCAGTCTCAAAAACATTGGGATAAAGCTCTAGAGACAACTCGAATAAGCATAAGCAACACTTTTAAGCAGGAATAGACTGGCTGATATGGACCTGAAAACCAAGCTGTTGGCCTTATTTCTCCTACACGGGTAAGCTCTCAATCTCAGTAGCATGCTAGCTAGCTAAGTAGTTGTAAGTCACCAGCACATCTTTGACCAGCACCACTAGCCTGGGTGATGTATACATGTTGATGTTCGCTGGGTTATAATTAAAGTTTGGGCAGGATATGCTATAAAAAACAGTTGCAAACATTGTAGCTAGCTAGTTGTTGTATACACTTAGCTGCTAAGGCTATCTAGAGTTGTACATTGTTTTGGCAATTCCCCTTGTAGACCCGAGACACTGACAACCACAAATGACCGCATCCTGGTAATGCATTTACTGTAATGGCTGGTATCAACTGCTCCGCTGAGCTCTGCTTAACCCAGTATAAAAGGTGGTGGGGCACAAACACAATGGAAACAAGGCAACAGATGATAACGTGAACATATTCACATCACGCCTGTGTGATTTGGGACTGGTGAGTGTTAAAAATATAATAAATAATAATAAAATAATATTTTAATCAGGAATGATAGAAAACGGTAGAGAAAAAGTGTTTACTGGGAAATTAATTTGTTAATTAAAAGATATTGAAGCTTTAATTTACAGACCAGCACATATTTTCTTGACCGGGAACCCATTGACAATGTCACACTTAGTTATTAATACATTTGAGGTGATGAAAAGCTGTTAAATATTTTGCTATGTATGCCTTTCTCTTTCATTTCCAAGAAACAATTGTACAACCAAGCATGTGAATGCATTTTCTGCCTTTTGTGGTTATGTGATTGACAGGAGGGCCAATATGGCCTCAAACATCTAAACAACAATGCAAAGTAACCAGACAAAGAGAGACTAATGTTTTAAACTTTTACACTTGTTGGTTTGAGTGGTCTTTTTTTTTACATAAGTGATTTGGTTCTCGCTGTTCCGGACCCAAGGTGCCTCCCCAGTTGCACACTATTCCGTTCATAGTGCCCTGCTTCAGACCAGGGCCAGTAATTCTCTGGTTGAAATGTTGTGTGCTGTGTAGTGAGTAGGGTGCCAGATGGGAAGCAGGCCCTGTCTGACCATGGGCGCCTAGATAGAGCACAGATCTCTTTTAGACAAGCACTCTAAGAGGCCTGAAGGATGGAAAGAAAGAGAGGACAGAAGAAAAAAAAAATCGAAATTGAAAAAATGAAAATCAATACTGTATACTGTATTTCAGACAGTTATTAAAAAATACTTTTTCGTCCATGGACACAATTGTGAGGTTGTGGATGTCCTTGCCTCTGAAATGGGAAAACTAAAATCAATCAGTCTTGTTCCCTTCCATTGGTGCGTGTTGAGGCAGAAAAGAATAGGCAATCAAAAGGCAGACGGGGAGAGAGAATCCTCAGGGAGATAATGTGAATTTCCACCACAGACATCAAATGAAAAAAAATAAAAAGAAGTTTACGATAACACAACGCATGGTTTTGCTCAGTGTTATTTATCCCTCAGTTTAATGGTCACCAAGGCTGTGAGTATAGCCAGTTGGAGTCAACATAGCAATAGCATTGATCTCATGCTTACAAATCCAACATGTTGGATTAATGTATCATGTTTTTAAAACAGAAAACGGGATTCTTCTTGTACTGAAACGCTTGGTATGAAAAGCCAGGCCGAACCAAAAATACACGATCGTGCCTCTCTTGCAATTATTCTCCCTGTCACCCATTTCAGATGTCGAGCTATATTATTATGTTCCTAAAAATGAGCAATAGACAAAAAACTTAATTTGTATCGTGGACATGTTTGTATGAAAGGCTAAATTGAAGGCTTTCATAGAAACATTTGAGGATGTCGATGTTTTCCCATGATAACAAATGTTTTTCTACAACAAGCACAGCCAACTGTCAGTGGAAACAGCAGCAAACAAACAAAGGCTGTTCGAGCACATTTCGAAGACATCTAGGTAATCATAGATAAAATGTCTGGACATGAAAAGGATTGTCGGTGAGGTCGGATGGAGGCAGACATATACAATCTTGTTAGTCTAAGCAAATTAGAAGACGGATAACCTTTGGCCTCAGTGTTTTGGCAGATGCCAGTTTAAAATCCTCTGTGTTGTTTCACACACGACATGCATTTTCCCATCCCATGATGCACTTCCTCTGTAATCACTCAGCACTCATTTACATGAGCCTGTGCTTCGCCCTAAAGATGGATCACACTCTATGTGTCGGTTAGGGTGTGTGCATGTGTGTCCGCGATCATGCGCCTGTGTGTGTGTGTGTGTGTGTGTGTGTGTGCAGGCAGGAAAACGGGCCACTACACACACTATGAATCAGTCTAACAGGCCTCTCCTCCCCATTCCGTCGAGGGATAAATCCCAGCTAGCTGGAACAAGGTTAGCATGGCCTCAGTGATTCATGTTCCTGCCGGTACGACCTACAGTCCAGTACACAGCCGGGCCACCTGCCAAGCAGCCTCACGCTTTTACACCTGGGACTCACAGAACCAATAGATCCCCCAGCAGAGAGGAGGGAGGGGGCACCAGATTACCGATACGGGCTGTGTAATCCAGGAGATGACCCCGAACAGATGGAGGAGGTGGGGAAAGACTGCGAATCAGGACTGAGATGTATTTTTTGTAAGACGCCACGTGGAACGTTCTGCTGGAGAAACGTCTGCTGGTGGAATGTCTCCTGGAGGAACGTCTGCTGGTGGAATGTCTCCTGGAGGAACATCTCCTGGTGGAACATCTGCTGGTGGAACGTCTCCTGGAGGAACATCTCCTGGTGGAACGTCTCCTGGAGGAATGTCTGCTGGTGGAACGTCTCCTGGAGAATGTCTCCTGGAGGAACGTCTCCTGGTGGAACGTCTACTGGAGGAACGTCTGCTGGAGGAATGTCTGCTGGTGGAACGTCTCCTGGTGGAACGTCTGCTTGTGGAACATCTGGAGGAACGTCTCCAGGTGGAACATCTCCTGGAGTAATATCTGCTGGTGGAACATCTGCTGGTGGAACGTCTCCTGGAGGAACATTTCCTGGTGGAACGTCTCCTGGAAGAACGTCTGCTGGTGGAACGTCTTCTGGTGGTACGTCTCCTGGAGGATGTCTCCTGGAGGAACGTTTCCTGGTGGAATGTCTACTGGAGGAACGTCTGCTGGAGGAACGTCTCCTAGTGGAACGTCTCCTGGAGGATGTGTCCTGGAGGAACGTCTCCTGGTGGAACGTCTATTGGAGGAACGTCTGCTGGAGGAATGTCTGCTGGTGGAACGTCTCCTGGTGGAACGTCTGCTTTTGGAACATCTGGAGGAACGTCTCCTGGTGGAATATCTCCAGAAGTAATGTCTGCTGGTGGAACGTCTCCTGGTGGAACGTCTCTTGGAGGAACGTCTGCTTGAGGAATGTCTGCTGGAGGAACGTCTGCTGGTGGAACGTCTCCTGGAGGAACGTCTGCTTGAGGAACGTCTGCTGGAGGAACGTCTGCTGGTGGAACGTCTCCTGGAGGAACGTCTGCTCACTGCTGGTGTGCCTGCTTAGTGATCACTTGGCTGTTGCCCTTCTGTGGCAGACGACGGTCCCTGGGAAAAGGAGTGATTGAGCCAAACTACCAGCTAACCACTAAGTTTCAAACGTGACATTAGGGGGCTTCCAAGTGGACCACACCCTCCACGGTTTTATCTGAGTTTATGTCACAGCACCGATTTGGCAGAATATATGGGTGGCAAGCTGTGGTAACGAGGCAAACCTCCAGTGAGTTCCCTAATTAGACAGACAGCCGGGGATTGGCTGTCATCTCCTTTTCGAAACCCGCAGCTCTTCGTATTGGAAAGGAGAACAGGAGAATGTGACTCAGTCAGTCAGTTTTAGTTGGGAGTGGAGCGATCCTGTATTCAAGCTTTTTCCCTGCCTGTCTGGATTGTCTGACAGCTCCCATTAGACCTGTGTTTTACAGGCAGGTTCGATCGGGGGAAGTGCTATCAGCGATCATGGGCGGTGAAGCTACATTTGAATCTGATGGGCAACCAGTGGACACCGATTGGGTACAGGTAAAACATCTGAGAGCACCTTGCTCTGCCCAGTAGGATGGGACTTTTCCTGTGCACTCCCTTTCAATACCCAAGCCCGTCTGAACCGCCGATGGCGTTGAGTGAGGAAGGAAGTGGCGAGAGCAGGCGTCGTTCCAGAGCTGAGGGAAGAATGTGTACACACCCACCCTACAACATACTGAATCCCGTCGGCCCAGGAAGTCCGTGACCCACTGATGGATGTTCAACCGGGAGAGTAGTCTCGGTGTTCTGGGATGACGGTGGTCTGAGGAGGATTTGTTGTTGGGAGGTGTATTGGGCGCGAGGCGTTGAGAGGGAGAACTGGCCTCTGTGGAATAGAAAATGTACGGCCTGTAATGACTGGCCACACATAGAATTTGAAGACAACTGAATGCCTGCAAGACTGTTTTCTCCTTAATTACACTGTGGATTTAAGGGACATTCTGTGTTGAACAAGCTAGCATGCGTGCGCGCACACACACACACACACACACACACACACACAGAGGCACACATACACACACACAGCAAAACATTTTTCTTCTGTCTTTTCCCAGGCCAACTGCAGTCACTCAGTGTGTGTTTTATTCTCCAGATCCCTCCCTAATGCAGACTCTACTGTGCAGCGGACAGAGAGAGATGGGCTAAAATGTCTCCCACTGTTTAGAAATTGCTGGTCGATAGTACCGACCAGCGAGCGTCTCTCTGCAGGTGGGACCGTCACAAACAGGCATATTGAAAACACACAAGGTCGGTATTCCGCCGACCTTGACACACGCACACCTGCCCACCCTCAGTCACGCACGCCAGCAAAATATTACACACACACCTATATGGACACACATGCATGCATACATACACGCTCACAGATCAGGCTGTATCATAAATGTTTTGTAACATACAGAAACAGGAAAGTACACAAGCCTCGAAGTTAGCCGGGTTATTCTGAGATCCCGGTTCGAATCCTGGTCACGGACAACGTGTTCAGAATGGCGTTGGTTGTTCTGGTCCAAACATCCTGACTGAACGGGCAACGTGTTCAGAACGGCGTCGGTTGTTCTGGTCCAAAACTACTTACTGAATGGGCAACGTGTTCAGAACGGCGTTGGTTGTTCTGGTCCAAACATCGTGACTGAACAGGCAACGTGTTCAGAACGGCGTCGGTTGTTCTGGTCCAAACATCGTAACTGAACAGGCAACGTGTTCAGAATGGCGTCGGTTGTTCTGGTCCAAACATCGTGACTGAACGGGCAACGTGTTCAGAACGGCGTTGGTTGTTCTGGTCAAAACCTCCTTACTGAATGGGCAACGTGTTCAGAATGGCATTGCTCTATGAGGCACATCTGTTCAATACATTTGCACCATATATAATATGTAGGTAGACCCTGTGTAAAATACTCTGTCTGTATCATCGTCTGAAAACATTGCCGGTGGCCTGCGGCACCAAGATATTAATGAATACATTTCTAGGTGTGAATACAGGTGATTCTGATCATGCTGATTCAACGCGCTGCCGCTTCCTGTCTCCTCACAACCCAGGCTTAGTGACCAGTTGAATGACTTCACAAGAGAAGTACAGCGGAGACTTGAATGTGCCTTGACACCACGGCAAGGATCAACAGAACTTTTCCTATCTACAAGGCAGCTAAAAGTTTCAACATGAAGGCCTGGGTTGGCAGGTTGCCGTCTGTCCCAGTGGCATCACACCAGATCCACTTGAGTTTTACACGTTTGTCTGGGTGGGAAACGGGTTCATGTGATTTAAAAACCTAGCTGCTTTGGGCAGTGACGAGCACTACCAGGGATAAATAGTCTGGGGGTTTGGAAGTTTGTTGTGGTTGAGGAAAGTGGATCAGAGGGCCGTAAAATATCGTTCCATTTTGGAGGCGTGGTCAGCGGTGCGCTTGCGCCTGACGTTTACCCGGCCAGGCTAAGGTGCTGTCGTTGGTGGCGTCGTTGTAGACCAATGACAACAGACAAAAGTAGCCTGTGTTGTGATACGGCGTCAGCGTGCTGTCAAAGGGGTGTCGTCCGACTTGGCATTCAGGGTTTCATCCAAGGATGTTTTCGGTCAGCCTAGAGGGTTTTCTGTGGGCTGAAGTCCGCGCAGCTGGGATGGACTCAATGACACGGTTGGAGCTTCCGTCCAACTGCATGCATTTTCTTTCACAAGCGCAGGCTAGTGTGAAACAGCAGCGGAGACCATGCCGATGGGGTTTAGACCCGAGAGTCTGGTGACTTTCTTGTACGTATAAGCGGAGGTCTCCCCCGATGAAAACATTTTAGTCTGCAGTGAATTTGTGATTCCTTGCTGTAAAAACAGGCAACTGATTGATTCGTCAGTCCCAGTCATTCTGCTTCATGTCGCAGGGGATAAGGGATAGCAGGCGTGCGCACGTACACGCGTGTGTATGTGTGCGTGCGTGCGTGCGTGCGTTCGTGCGTGGATTGTTAGGCTTTTGAGACAGGTGTATTTTTCACTGCAGGCCAAACAACTGCTGTAGGGGACAGATGAGTGGGAGGCAGTCAGTATGAAAAAATACACACTTTTCCATTTCACATGAACTGGACTCTCCACAGAATCCAAACAGAGAGTTCTAGAATTGATTATATTTACTTGCAGTAAAAATGTTCACCAAATACTCCATCCATCGCTTTTGGATTTTTCAATTCTCCTCAGATTTCTCGCCACCTGGCTGGTGAAAAGACCATATTATACATCCATTTTCATTTCCACACAGTTTTAAATCAAATCGACAGAACAGCTGTATACGTGGTGTTTATCGTATATTGGTTTTAATGGATCCAGCCGTAGGTTAAAAAACAAATGCTTTATTACATGTGGGCATAGCAGTATTCTAGTTTATTTTTTGTTAAATCATATTATTTCTTTACAAAACACAGCACCAACACCTTCGACTCAAAATCAAATTGCTAAATTATCTATCCTATGATAGTTGAAAAACTCTTATAAAATACTTTTAACGGTACATTAACCTTAACCAAAACAAATGGTGGGGTTTTAACACTCAGAATATCTCCCGTTTTAGAGGAGGAGATGCACCTGTGCCATTTCCCGGAAGGAAGATCATGGACAGTCTGGAAGTGATCATCTGCCATCTGTTACGCCATAGACATACACAAGCAGCTTATGGTCCGACATTTTGGCTTGGAAAAGCTTCTGATCAGGTCTTGTACCAGCAACTTTTCCAGACACTGCAAAAATGACTTCCTGGAAAGGTTGGGTAGCTTGGGTGGAATTGCAGTATATGAGAATATATAGGAATATTCCTGGAAAATTTGGATTTTGTGCAACATGTAGTGTCAACCCTGTAGTGTCAGGCTAAGAGGTTTAGCTGATCTCCCAGTTGATACGCTTCAAAACTGCGCACAGCTAATTTGCGATTTCTGTTTCAAATGTTTTTTGACACAATTGAAGAACAACACAAATTTGTGTTTGTAATTTTTTCACAAAAGATGACACTGACTGTGCAACAAAAACATACCACCAGTAAAGAAGAAAAATGTTTACAACACAAATTGAGTCATCTAAATAGTTTGAAACCAGGGCTTTGGGTGATCCAGCGCCCCCTACATCTGGTGCTTGTACTGCAGCATCCTACCCACTCCTTCCTCGTCTAACAGCAGCCCAGATATTGAAGCATGTGTTTGTAGCACACGGTAGTTGCACATGCTAGGCGCTTTACAGCATTACACATCCAGGGTTTCAAGAAGTGCTTATCAATCAACCCGACTGACAAGATACCATTGGTTGGTGAGTGCAAAGGTTAACCTCTCACAGACAGACCAATGAACACAAACGATAGTGAAGATCAGTGTTTCCCAATCCTGGTCCTGGGGACCCAAAGGGGTGCACGTTTTTGCACTCACACACCTGATTCAAACGTTGCCATACCAGTTACACACTTGATTGACGTAATCAACCTATCATCAAGTCTTTCATTTCAATCAGGTGTGTGAGTGCCTGGGCAAAAACGAAAACGTGCACCCGTTTGGGTCCCGAGGACCAGGATTGGGAAACACTGGTGTAGATATGTGATGACACAACTCGATGCAAGAGGTAATGAGCCCATGTTGTCCTGGTTCTTAGGTCAAATCATAATTTAATACCGGCTAGCATCGGACATTAAGTACATTGGAAAGACATTGGACGACATTGGAAGACATTGTTTAAGAGATACGAGAGGTTGAGATCTTCATTGAGGCTCTGATGTTTTAACACACGTGGATCCAGAAGTGTAACTCACCTGTACAAATGTCTGACTCAAAAGTCCATTTGGAATAGTTGTGTGCGTCTGCGTGAGTCCGGAGTAAAGCCGAACATTTTCATCAGCAAAATAAAATCGCGTAACATATTCGGTAGACGAGAGAGAGAAGAGAAAGGGAGTGACAGAAAGAGAGAGAGAGAGAGAGATAGTAAGAGTGAGAAGAAGAGAGACAGCGATAAAGGGAGTGAGAGAGCGACAGAGAGGGAGAAACATTCTGTCCTCTTGCCTTTGAAAATCTCCTCTTTTATCTTCATCCTTATTAATTCACAACACCACCAAGCAAGGAATGAAAAAAAGAGAAGAGTGTAGTGGACATAGACCGAGAGAGTCAGAAGGAGAACGAACCAGGGGGATACACACAGGGAGATAAACAGAGACAAATATCACATTTGTCCTTCTCTCCTCGTGTCTCCACTCTCCTACCTACCCATAATCCTCAGAGACAGACAGAAAAAAGCATTTCCTCACATAAATATTTCAATGTTTAATTAGGAGAGGAGTCACACGAGGAGGCCCAGGGGAATGATTGGGTAGCAGCACACACACACACACACACACACACGCGCGCGCGCGCACACACACATTCACCAAACCAAACACACTCACCCCCCCCCCCACACACACACACATACTCATATTCACATGGACACTCACCAAACAAGCATACATGCACACACAGAACATCCAGTAGAAAAGTGACACATCAGTAGAGGTCACCTATATCACATATATGTCACAGAGGTCACATATATTCCTGTTGTGTGAAACTGAGATGCCCTGAAATCTCAGTGACTATCGCAACACTTAGTGTTGTTCAGTGAACAGGGATCCACGGCCATTGTAGAGCAGAAACATAACTGTAATTTTCATGCGTGAACGACAAGTTTGAAAGTGTCTCTGGTTTACTGAAACTATTTCTGACCCCCGGAACATCGGCCTCTGATCTGTCACGAAGCCATTAACACGCACTGCTGCTTGATTTGTCATCGCAACCAACACTGGCCAACGAAATATAACCCTCAATTTCAAGGGAATTTTTTTTTATTGAGTCTTCACCACTTCTTCTCGGAAACTTTTACCTCAAAATAGGTGAGTCACAGTGAGACCAAGGTCTCATTTAACAGATTAATTGTTAATCTATGGAGGAACCACATCCATGGTAGGGGAATCCAACCGTGGAAATCACCCAATAAAACAGATTCTTACTCTCATCACCTGCCCATCTACTTTTCTCTCCTCACTTCCTTCTTAACCTGTCTTTTCATTTTCTGCTCATCTCATCTAGGTCCCAAGTGTGAGTTCTAAGCCTGGGCCTTCCTTCGCCTCCATTGCTTGATTCCTCAAAAAAGTCTGTTGGGGTGTCTATCCCAAATGGCACACTAATCCCTACAAAGGGCACTACTTCCGATCAGAGCCTTGGGTGACCTAGCCAAAAGCAGTGCACAGTCATTTGGGATAAGGTCCAGGGCTTATGACCGGGCCCTTCTGGTTTAAACGGGATCCCTTTTTCCCAACACTGCCGACATTCCCAAAAGCTCTCGAACGTTCTAGGCTGGCAGACCTTGGCAGTCCCATGAGTCACCAGGCATGTACAAAGGCAGTGGGATGCTGCTAATTCCAGATAAGCTTTTCCAAGGGCAGGTACGACCAAAGCCCTCGACTGCTTGTAAACACAGACGTGACACTCATATGAAATGAGGCTCCAGATTCGCTTGCCGCCTTTCAGCTCCCTCACTCTTCTTTGTGTCACTCAAATTGGCTACGATTCGCATGTTCAAATTCTTCATGAACTGGTGAGCATGTTTATTTTAAAAGGTCACCATTACTGTTCCAGGTATTTTGACTAGCAGGAATGACTATCAACATTGCTCGTCGATTCAGTCGGTACTAAATTGCCGCATAATTTACGACTTGTTGACAAAGTTGGCGAAATGATTCACCATTTAGCGCTAAGCAGCCATAACTACTATAGCAATAAAAAATACATTCAATCACCTCTGGATTTCAGCTGGTTATATGGAAGTGTAAAGTCACTATGCCTGACTGAATAAACTAAGTAAATGTTTGCTTTTTTCACCTGTAATTGTAATTCCAGATACCCTGATATTTTACAGAGGAACTGTCTTATTTTAATACCATTCCACAAACCCCAAAAAACTTGGTGACAAAACCTTTTACACCATTTATTACTTGTATTCATATATGAATGGTGGGACAAGCCAACAGAGGGAATGTATAGCCTACAGAGAGAATTAGTGATCCCACACACAGTCAACACAAAAAAGGACCCATCAGTCAAAGCCACGAGTGCATCTCAGATGCTCAAGAGCTAATCAAATTTCTCCTTTCCTAAAAACATTAACTATTAAAACACCTAGAGCTATTGGACAATGCTGAAACAATGTAGCATGTCTAATCAAATGACAGGGAAAGAATGGAGACAGAAAGGCAACTGAAGGTTTATGTTCACACTACAGGACTTAATGCTCAAATCTGTTGTAGCTTTTGAAATGCGACTTGAATTACTAACTGTTCAAGCAGCCTTTACAAGTGACCAAATGGGAATTGTCTGTTAAGACAGTGAGGTCTGAGCTAATATAGAGGGTGACGTGGTGATGCCGGGCCTGGGTGCAAGATGCCCTTACAGGGCCTTCTGGGAAGACAGACAGGATGAAGTAGCTGCCCCTTGCTAGCAAGATAAAGTATTAGACAACAGTACCTTCAGCCAAAAGATATACTTTCACCAGCATTGCTTAGTACAGAATGAGTATTTTATAGCAAATATAACCGAAATTTGTTGAAAATTTTTACTGATCTCAACAATATTTCATATACAGTATACACTATGTAAAAATGCATGGTTAGAGCACCTAACAAGTAACTGAAAGGTAGTTCAGTAACTTGAGGAAGCAACATGAGATTTCAGTTGTACTGTCCCTGAGCCAAGGGAAAACTGTCCTCTGGTCTGACAAATCAAAAACTGAAATTATTTTTGGGAATCATGGATGCCGCGTCCTCCGGGCTAAGGACCATCCAGCTTGTTATCAGCGCACAGTTCAAAAACCAACATCCGTGATGGTATGGGGGTGCATTAGTGCGCATGGCATGGGTAACTTGCACATCTGTGAAGGCACCATTAATGCTGAATTATATTTACAGGTTTTGGACCAATGCATGCTACCATCCAGACAACGTCTTTTTCAGGGAAGGCCTTGCTTATTTCAGCAAGACAATGCCAAACCACATCCTGCACGTATTACAACAGAATGGCTCCGTAGTAAGAGTCCGGGTGCTAAACTGGCCTGCCTGCAGTCCAGACCTGTCACCCATTGAAAACATTTAGCGCGTCATGAAACGGAAAATACGACAAAGGAGACCACGAACAGTTGAGCAGCTGCAATCCTGTATCAAGCAAGAATGGAAAAACATTTCACATCCAAAACTACAGCAATTGGTCTCCTCAGTTCCCAAAGGCTTATACAGTATTGTTAAAAGAAGAGGTGAACTTTCCAGATGCTCTGATCCTTTCAGGTACTTTTAATTGGCATTAGAATATTCCTTTGAATGTACCATTCATAAGCATATTACACTCATATGTATCTATAATACTCAATACTTCTACCATACTGTTCATACTCCCATCCTACTCATTCAAAAATTGATGCTAGTTTAAATTTTTATGCTTATTACTGCCATACGTGGCATATCTATAATATTCAATACTACTACCAATATTGCTGCTAGTTTTACAGTACATGTTTTAAACTGCTGCTATGTGCTGTAGTGTTATGTATATTATTGCTTTATCTCCTTGCTATATTTTTGCTGTGTACACATTTTTCTCCTTAAATTCTAAATACGTAGTTGTAGTGTGCTATGCTACCATTCATAATCTTATTACACTCATATGTATCTATAATATTCAATAAAACTGCCAATTGCTGCTAGTTAACACTGTTATGTATATTAGTGCCATACTTGCCATATCTAAATGTTCAATAATACTACCAAGATTGCTGCTAGTTTACAGTACTTTTTTCTTTAAACTGCTGCTAGTGTAGTGTTATGTATATTTTTGCTTTATTATATTGTTATTTTTTTGTGGTCTAGCTATATTTCGCTTATATATTCTTCTTATTAACTCCCACTAGGTAGTTGTCGGGTGTCATGTCACAAGAATTTCATTGTGCAGGATGACGGTGTGTTGTTCGGTGCATTTGACAAACAAACCTTGAAACTTGGAATGACAATTCTGCCTTCCCCTCAGGTGTGGGTAATTCCGGAACCTTCTCAAACATCCAGAGGGGTATTAGAGGAGATTTGTTCAGTAAGGCAGAGTTCTACCTGCTCCCGAGTCCCAAGTGTATTTGATGGTGGATTACAGTGTGGCTATAGACTGTTGGGACCCTTGCCGGTGTATTACAGACTGGCAGGCGTAACCCATACTGATGCCTGACAAAGCTGTGAAAATCATTTGGGCTTAACTTTAATTCAGATCTGAATACTGATGCGACAAAATACGACGACGGCACATGATTAAGTGTGAGGCTCACGGAAGAAGATCACAAAAAGCCACATCGTTTCATTTTATACGCTTTGAAAATGCATTCTGTGCTTGAACCCAACCTCTCCGATATAAACACGCACAAACACAATCCACACTCAGATGTGACCTGTTCTTAGGCTGCCGCGGAATGTTATAAGGCAAGAAGCTTTTTAAACATGCTAGTCAATCACAGTAGTCAGATAATATTGTCTAGCGATATCATGTCTCTCCCTTGAGCGCTTGGCTTTACCTGTACGCAGAGGTTTTAGGAAATTGGGTGGAAAGGAATTTCCGCGCTCCACACCATTTCGGCGAGAAGTGCTTGTTAGCTAGAATCCTTTCAGCCTTACACATATTTGAAAGATATTCCCCGGAATGTGTGACAGCTTTTTTTCTTTCATTAATATTGGAGGAAGTGCATTTCTCTATAGCCATAGAGAGCAAATTCTGTCGAGACTATCACTGAGCAAATTCAACCAAATTCTGTCCAGACTATCATTGTTTTGCCAAAGATTGCTTTGTTTAAACAGTGTGTACAGTATGAATGAAGGTCTGATCTGTGTTTGTCTGGCCAAAGTGGGAAATATTAACAATCTTCAGTTGGTAGTCTTTCATTTTATATGTTTCATTTCCTTTGAAATCATTTACTGTCGCAGTCGTGAATGTACTTTCAGCCACCACCCCCGATACACACACACACACACACACACACACACACACACACGCTTTGAACCCTCAAACTCAACTGTGGAACTTGAAGCCAGTTCCACTCCATTTGTTTATTGCAACCCTCTTACTCAGGGATTTAATAAGACCTGGGACACCAGGTGGGTGACATTTATGATGAGGTAGATCTCGTAACCAAGATGCTAACGACCAAAAACAAGTTGACTAAACTGACTGGGGTCAGTTTAGAAGTAGAGGCATGTTACTTGGATACTCCTATCTCCTAATTAGGACAAATCAGGAGCCCTGTTGAGTCCAAATGTACGAAGGCTGACATCACAGAGTCGTCTTGGCATTTTGGAGCGCAGTGACTGGCAAACACTGGGGACGAATCAATAGTTTCAGAATCACTTATTACAGTTTTTGCCCGTTGCTTGAACACGTTTTGCAAAACTTGGCTCATTGTGTCAAAACTCTACACACAAGCAAATAAGACACAACACTGGGAAATAAACCATTCACATCTTTGTCAAATTGAAACTCTGCTATCAAAACCAAATAATCCTTTGTCAAAATGTCACTCTGATGACAAAATGATACCCACTTGCATCATATGAATACACTTTCAGATCAGCAGCAACACACTAGTATACTTTATATAAAAAACTGCAGTCTTTTGTTTTCAATGTTGTTATTCAGTTCCACAGAGGGCATGTTTTCACAACAACCAAAAAATGAAATACTGAATTGAAAATCATTACATTACAGTAGTATATTTTACAGTACAATAAATTCAGTTAAATCAAAAATAAAACCGACAATTCACTACTGTAAACACAGAAAAACACAATTGTGCGCAAGTGGGCTTATGGATCCTGCCGTCTGTTGGGGTCTGGCCACAGGATCTCATCAACATCACAAGCAATGTCTTCTCTCGCTAAGCATCGGGGAAAATATCCCCTTGTGTGCCGAATCCATCCCTGGATTGACCTCACCTCAATGTCTCCGCAGGCCTGTTCCATTGCCTGCAGAAGAGGCATACGGGCATGTGGTTGGCGTTCATATATGTGCCATCTCCAAGCGGAAAAAAAATTCCTCTATAGGATTTAGAAATGGCGAGTAAGGGGGCAAGTACACACCTTCAAATTGATCATCGTTGGTGAACAAGTTCTGGACCAGAGCAGCCCGATGGAAACTAACATTATCCCA